>APFE031435657.1:200814-226998 GCA_000404065.3 Pinus taeda
CCACCTCTATTTCTAGTGCCTCACCATTGGACCAAACAATCCACTTTGTTAATTCTTCTGCCAAAACATTACTTAATATTTCTCCGACCAATCGACTGGACGAGAGTGCAATGGAGCAGGAGTGGGACTTTGAACGGTGGAACCACACCTGGTAGAACCAAGAGCAGACCGAGGGTGCAAAACCTTGAATGGGGTATTAGAAAAGATTCCTTGAAGATTCCCTATAGGTCCTTAGGTGACTTTGTCATAATTTGACAAGTTTATAGTCATTTTTGCACTTTTTCGTTCCAGGATTTCAATGGTGATGTCCATTTCATCAATTGAGCTCTCCATTTTCAGCCCATCCTCCATATTGGAGGTATAAGGGTCATTTTTGTAATATTTCTTGTACTTGACTTCCTTGCTGTCGCTTACTAAATGAATGTCTCCCTATTGTTGAGTAGGGCTTGGAGACATAGCCCACATTGGGTGAACTCCGTAATAAAATTGTTGTGTCTTGATCTCATGCTTCTTTATGTTTTTTCCGCTTCATTTTCATGTGGTTTAATTTACTTGGTTAACATTCTCTGCTATATGTAACTTAAAGTGCATACTTGAAGTTAAAACATTTGGATCATGGGAAGAGAACCTACACCATATTTGACAGGTCCTCCAAACCCTACGACAACACAAATTGTGTCCCAGTTTGGAGAAATTCACTTTTGGTATGACCCATGTTCAATATCTGGGGTACATCATTGATGAGAGAGGTGCGCATGTGATCCCAACCAAGATACAAGTTATTTGGGATTGGCCATCCCCAACCACTCTAACAGAGCTCCACAACTTTCTAGGTCTTGCTAATTTCAATTGCAGGTTTGTGTTGGGATTCTCTCATATCAGTTGGAATTTGAGTCAAGTCACCAAGGGAAGAGCGAAAGAAAAGTGCTTTTGGTCTGAATCCCAATAGAAGGCGTTTGTCGAGTTGAAGCATTGCCTCTGCTCTGCACTAGCGCTCACATTGCCATACCTACAATAACCATTTTCAATTGAGATAGATGCCTCTGACTATGCTATTGGGGTAGATCTTACCTAGCAGGGGCATCCGATGGCATATCACAGTGGGACACTTTCAAATGTAGTGTGAAAGTATCCCACCTATGACAAAGAGACGCATTCCATTGTGCATGCCTGCTGAAAATGGAAGCATTACATTATGGAGAAGGAAACGATCATCCCCACAAACCACCAACTCCTACATTTCATACAGCCACAAGGAAAGTTTCAGAGTGATCACCATCATAAATAGTGCACATATCTACAATAGTTCCATTTGAACATTAAGAAAAGGAAGGGTAGCACCAATAATGTTGTAGACTGCCTCAACCAATTGTCGATTATGGCGCTGACCACTGTGCTCGACTCTAGTGGACACGAGACTTCGATATGGCCACATCTTTACAAGAGTGATCCAACATTCGACACCACATACAAGATGCTCCTGGATGGAAAACAAGTTCCTTGTGATACTACTAAAGTTCCTAGTTTTTTATACTACTGAAGCTCCTATGACATTTGATGCCACTGCTATCATAGGTCTTGTAATAGATTAAGTTAATATCAATATAAAGACTCTTTTAAATCCACCATATCCACAAAGATTAATTATAGCTAATGATACCCCTAAACTTGAGTCCAATTTTATAAAAGAATTAAAGAATTTATATATTTTAATTCCACCAATCCAATAAATTAGAGATTTCATAATTTATTTGAAAACAGTAAGGAAAATTTGTGTCAAGAAACCTAGTAGGAAACCCCAAGATGCACCCACTATGCATGTGGTGGGAAAATGGTCATAATTGAGGTTGGGAGAAATTCCATCTACGAAATACAAAGACCCTAGGAATTTGACAGTGACTGTTCATATTTGAGAAACAACTATTTCAAATACATTAGTTGACTCGGGTGCTGCAATTAATATAATGAACAAGGAGGCCTTTGACCTATTCGGATTCACCAAGCTAAGATTGATCCCTACTGTACTGGAATTAGATGATGGGTTTAGAAATTGGCCTAAGGGAATTCTAGAAGATATAGTAATTTCATTTAGCTCTTGGGAAGATCTAGTTAATTTTGTGGTGTTACAACCTAAGATGCGCTTAGGAGGAAACCCCTTGATTTTAGGCAGACCAACATTAGCCACTACAAGCTCATTTATCAGCTATAGAACATATCTCTTGACCATATCCTATGGAAACAATACAAATATCCTTGTTCTTTATCCTCCATCTAGGCAAAGTGTTGAATATGAAATTCTCCCATTGCCTAAATTTGATCCAAAAAGGGATGATGCACAACTACTCGTTACTATTGGCAAGGGCTTGTATTTTAAAAATGAAATAGAGGGTGACACCATCAACAATTTTATTTATGAAACCTCTATTGTTACTTAAAAAATATCCCAATTATTGAGCTCTACAATGGAGAAAACCAGTGTGGATGATGCCATTGATGATCTTATTGTAGAAAAGATACCAACTTCCCCAAGTCTTAAGAGTATTCTAGTTGAAATTGACCTGGAAATACCCTAAAAATTAATCCTAATTTATCTCCCGCATAAGAATAACAACTGATACAATTGCTAAGAAAGTAAAAAAATCCTTTACATGGGGATATAGAGACATGAAGGGTATTCAAATTTCTTTATGCACTCATAACGTTTATTTGAAAGATGATTTCGAACTTGTTTGGCAACCTCATCGAAGAATGAACCTACCTTTGAAATGTATTGTTTAAGAATAACTTCAAAAATTATTAAATACAAACTTCATCTATTCAATTTATGACAGAAAATGCATATCTCCACTTGTTGTTTTGCCTATGAAAAATGGCAAGTGGAGAATATATGTTGACTATAGGGAGCTTAATATCACCACTTAGAAAGATGATTTACCATTTCCTTATATTGATTGGGTCCTTGACACCTTGTCTAGATTTTTTTTTTCATTTCTTGATGAGGTTAATGGTTATAGCCAGATCCATATTTCCCTTGAAGACTAGGACAAGAATACCTTCACCCTCCCATGGGGTACATTTACCTATAGATTCCTTCATTTTGGGCTATGTAACACACCAACCACCTTTCAATGAGTTGTGTTGGGAATATTTTCTGACCTAGTTAATGACTATTTGGAAATTTTCATGGATGACATTACACCATATCGCGATGAATGCTATAAATAATTAAATAATATTGGGAAGGTTCTTGAAAGATGTATATGGACTTATCTTTCTCTCAACACTGAGAAATTCCATATGATGATGAAGGAAGGGATTGCGTTAGGACACTATCCCTTTGTTGTAGGTATTAGATCAATTCAATAAATATTGAGGTAATTTTAAGAATTCCTACTCCTAAGACACAAAAAGAGGTACTTAGTTTTTCAAGGCATGTATGCTAATACAAGAATTTTCTAGAAATTTTTGTTAAACTTGCATCTCCATTATTTGTCATACTTTCAAAAGATAAGGAATTTATATGGACTGACAAGTGTAAAAATGTTTTGGTAGATCTAAAGAGGTGTGTAGAAACAACTTATATCTTACGAGGACCTAATTGAGCCTTGTCATTCCATATCTGTGCGGATGTCTTTGATGCCACTATTAGGATTATGCTAGGATAGAAAGAAGAATGCAAGCCTTATGCCATCTATTACATCAAAAAGAACTTGACCCTTGCAAATTTGAATTATACGGTAAACAAGAAGGAATTTCTTGTTGTTGTACACAATATCAATTTTTTTTGCCATTATATAATAGGCTATCAGTTTTTTGTACATACTGATCACTCTACCATTCGATCTCTAATGAATAAACCATTTTCCAGTGGTAGGGTTACTAGGTGGTTACAGTTACCGAAAGAATTTGATATCACCATGGTAGAAAACCCTGTAAAGGATAATTTTGTTGTTGAATTTCTTTCTAGACTACCTAACAATGATGATAATCTATCTTTTGAGTATTATTTCCCAAATGAATATCTTTTTGTATTTTCCACATATTCATCATGTTGTGCAAATATTTCTTATTCTCTTACTGCAAAAAAACTTCCACAACACCTTTCTCTTATAGAAAAACAAAAAATCATTCAATGAATTGCTTGATATTTTTGGATGGATGGTTATCTCTTCCTTACTACCCTATATCATCAAATCAGATAGTGTGTAAGGTAAGATGAAATCTATGACATTTTAAAGTCTTGTCATGACAAACCTTGTGGTGGAAAATTTGTTGATAGGAGAACAGGTCATAAGGTGCTTCAGATAGGCTATTTTTGGCCTACCATATTACAGGATGTAAGCAATTATGTGCAAGGGTGTGATAGCTTCAAAAGGATGGGCTGACCTATCACATCAAATGAAATGTCATTATAGCCACAATTGGTGATATATCCTTTTGAGAGACGAGCCTTGAACTTTTTTGGACCTATTAATCCCCCCTATTAGCAGAAGTCTTATATTTGGTGTGCATAGATTAAATCGCCAAGTAGGTTGTAACTAAGGAACTTACCAAAGACATATTTATTCGGTATGGAGTGCAAAAATAGATAGTTACATATGGAGGGCCACAATTCATTTCCCATATTATTAAAAATATTTTCAAGAAACATCTTCATCACTGAGTTACTTCACCTTGGAGAGAACCAACAAAGTGCTTGGTGAAATACTTACAAATATTGTGGCTAGTCACTGGCGAGATTGGAATGAAAGACTTCTAGAGGTACTTTGGGGTTACAAAAGTACTTGGTAGAACATCACTAAATTTTATCCATATGAGCTTTTCTATGGTAAGAATCTTGTATTTCACAAGTTTGAAATAAAGACACTTAGAACTACTTTAGAAGTGAATTTGGACCTGGCTAAAACACATAGACACTTTTTGGATTAGTTGAATGAATTGGGAGGGATGTGCTTGGATTCCATATAACTCACCGATATCATCCAATGACATCACACCAAGTGGCATAACAAGTTCATAAAAAATAAGGTGTTTCATAAGGGTGATTGGGCTATGTTATATGATTCTATATTTAAGGATTTTAATGTAAATATTTTTACAAGGTGGCTAGGTCCTTCTGAAGTGGATACAGTCTTTGACAACGTGACTATCAAGCTAAAAACTATCAATGGGTCATAAACATATTTTCTTGCTAATGGAAAAAAATCTTTGGTTGTATCATAAGCCAAATTCTAAGTATAGGTTTTTTCATATTGTCTTAGATTTAGATCTCAAAGTCTTTAGGGAAAGGGAAAATCTTCCTACACCACCAATTGTATAACATATTTTCTTTTAATTCTACAAAAAAAGGAATAAATATTATAAATATAAATATAAATAAAATAAATGTCTAATAGTGAAAACCCCTTTGGGCAGTTAAACATAATGTTGATTGAAAAATAACTTGTTGGCGATTAACACATTATTTTATTTGTATTAATGACTTAATGTTTTTTAAATGTTGTTTGATCTATAATATGTCTATTAATGCTAAGAACTGGATGTTGCTGCTAATATTGCGACTAGAAGTACCTGTTGATACTAAATGTTGAATGTTGTTGCTGACACTAAGACCAACAATACCTACTAATAGTGAAGGTCAAACACTGCTACTGACATTAGGACCAGATGCACCTGCTGATGTTAAAAACCATATGTTGTTGTTAACACTAGACACCCAACTTATCAATTGTTCATCATCAAAGAATGGATACCATTTTTTGATCCTGATATTGCAAATTACCCTTAGCAACCAATTGTAGTCTTTCTTGTTGATAATTTTTTTATACTATTACAATGGGAATTGTTTTGTTGTACCACTAATGTTGTCACTATGAGCGCATAAAGGGGGCCCACCAAGGATGTTTTCCACGAGCTCTACCAGCAAGCACTCCCATATAAGTTAGCATTATCGTATCAACTACTGCATCAACATAATCAATGTGTAGATAATAGGTAATATCTCTCATTTACTACCATTATTGTATTTAAGTATGACATGACTACTCTACTACAATGGTTGAGGATGACCTTTATTTCAGTTGAGGGGGTAGATTTGTATCATACCTTCATTTGATACACCATCAACACTTTGAAACGACACAATGGTTGATTGAATTTTGCATACACATGATTATTACCAAACTATCCATCACACCACATTGTCGTCATTAATCCGATATGACTCCTTCCAAAATATATTTATATTACTTGCATTACTTTCCAATTATGGTATTGCAAAAAATAACTAATGCTCTATTGCAACCAAAAATTTCCAAATTCTGCAAAATTTGGTATCCTCCTCCTAATAATCAATTGCATGTGACAACTACTACACCTATAAAAACATATTGCATTAGCAATCAAAACTATGGGGGGAGTAGATGTTCACCACAAGAACAATTCTCTTGATGCATTAGGATATCACCCAAGGGATTACAATTTTTTTGGAAATGCAGGTTGGTTGGCATACTTCAATAGAATGTATGGATTTAATGAAGATATTACTTTAGAGTATGTGTAAAATTTGATAGAGTATGGTTTGGTTGTGAGGGGAATGCAGATCAAAGTTACAGAGGAATTCATCTCCAGGGTGACAAATATTCCTTGTATTGGGATGTGGTAGTTCAGTAAAAATATTTCAATCCCAACAACCAAGGCAACATTCTTGTAGGAGGGTGATAAAATAAGGACTATTGGAAGGGGAGTAGACAAAACTTCACTTCCACACCCTTGGGAGGATGAAGCATATTGCATTTAGAAGTTTATCACCTGTGAAGGTCGGTTTGGAACAACCTTCAGTTATCATTTTAAGTTGTTGGCACACTTTGTAGTGGGAAAAAAATGAACATACCTTATTTTCTTATGAAATTATTGGAGCACATGGCACTTGCTGTTTGGTAATCTAAACACCTTGAAACTTATGTAACAAATCATGGGTTAATCAATCTCATCATTATTGAATCGTTGGAATGACAGGACCAAGCACTTGGGAAATATTGCTGGCTATCGTGAGAAGACCAACCTGAGAGAAGATAGAAATTGAGTCTAAAGAGCAGAGTAAAGATGTTGCAATAGAGGAAGCATGGTTGAGTAGGAGAATTAATTCCCTTGCTAACACACCTGTTCAAAACCCTAAACTTACCCTACTGATACATCAACAAGAGATTCTCATGTCAAGGAATTTCTGCATACCAAAGTACCATTGGATGTCACCAACGAGCAATAAAAAATTGTAGAGTATGAGGCTTGTCTTATTGTGGAGGAACAACCCCGACATACGAAAGTTAAGAATTTGTCACTGCGGAAGTATGTAGATAGTAAATTTCCAAAGAAGAGGGTCAAGGTCACTATCACAACACTACCTACTCTTCCATCTAAAAACCCCACTACTACAAAGGAGCCAAAAGAGTAAAAGGAGAAACCTAGTAAGTATAAGGAGGAGTCCAAGCAGAAACAAAATGATAACCCCCCTTATGGTAAGTCTTAAGTCAACCTTCTATCTCAACAAGTTTATTATCTAAGGAAAGAAAATGACTATTTAAGAAACCAAATTTCCATTTTCCAAGTAAGAATATTAGAATAAGAAGCATTCAGGATTAGAAACCTTAGGTGAGGAAGTAGAGATGAATAATGCACCTCCTTCTCCCTTTCAAACTAGAAAAAATGAAAAATCATTATTTGAGGTGTGTGGGGAAATCCTTGAATAGGAAGGATATACACAAGATGAAGTCCAGAAACCAAAAATTGTTTTAGTGTAGGTATAGACATAATTTAAAGTGAATGACATGGGGTTTGAGGATATGACATAAGAACTTGTTGAAGTTGTTGTTATTAGACAAGAACCAATAGTTGAAGCAAAGAAATCTGAGGAGTTTCAAGTTGCCACAAAATAACCTATTGAGGATGTTTTTTCCACACAATAGCCAACATTTGAAGTAGAACATCCTAGGGGAAATAAAAATGTTAGCAGACAAGAACCTGCCAACAATGCTAGAAATATAAAAGAACCATTAGTTGAAGAATTACATGTTGGAATCATGATTACCATTAGACCAAAACCCACATGTATTAGTCAACGATCGCATCGCCAGAGATAAGGATCCACGAGAGGTGGTTAGCCCATGTCATGGAACACACAGGGAGCGTTGGTTTATAAAATGTCCAAAAGTACCCCCCCCCAAAAAATGCGAGTTAGGTGTGTATCGAACTCATGACCTATGCTCTGATACCACTTGTTTGGAATCATGATTGTCGCTAGACAAAAACCCATAGGTGTTATTCAACGATTGCATCCCCATAGATAAGGATCCACAAGAGACGGTTAGTCCATGTCAGGAAACACACAGGGAGCATTGGTTTATCCAATGTCCAACACTACAATTGGAAGAAAGGGAAGAGATGGAGAAACATGAGGATCTATAGAAATATGTTGAAAGCACTATTATAATAGCAGTAGAGGCAGTACGATCCAAAGTTGATGATTATTTGAGTTCAATGTTTTTATTTTTTGAGTTGGAAATGGATACAATTGGTAGCCTTGTGACAAGAAGGCGTAATTCTAGAAAGTGGGAACAAAATAATCATCCATGACCTTAAGGAAGCTTAGGTTGAGGAGACGATGATTTAAATACTGAAATGGGACAATATTAAAGAGGAAAGAAAGAAGGAAAAGGTGCAAGCGTTGGAAATACATGAAAAGTCTAGAAATTACAGGAAGATAAGAAGAAGATGTCCAACCTTACACATACATATTGAGTTGTAGAAGAGCCTCTCCCTTCTACTCCTTATTTTTGCAAGAGAAACTTTTTATTTTTAGATTGAAAACTATGAAAGAATGAAGACCACATGAAATGCCTAACATTAAATCCTTTCTTGAGACATTCATGAAAATCAGTCTGGCAGAGTGCATTTTGTTGGTTGAGTTTGGACTGACCCAGGTTCCGATTTTACTGTGCACCAACAAAACCCTCAATCATTGTCCCTCTCGACAATGATCTGTAAGAAGATTGCAGTCTCAACCGAAGTGATAATGGGAGGATGCAGAACTAGGTTTCTGCAACCTTGAGGGATGATGTGATGTGGTATTTTTATGTTCTTTTATCCTTATCATACATAGGTTACTTCGTCGGGTTGGATTATCTACTTAACCATGTCATTAATAACCATAAACAATATTGCGCAAAAGTAAAATATAACCAAAATACAGAACAAAAAGTGAAAGATACATAATGATCATACACAACTTAGGCCCATCAAAATTATACTTCTTATATTAATTCTTTGAAAAATGTACAAATCTTTGACCTGCGCACCCAGATATAGGTGTCTGCGCACTCAGCTGTAGACTTTAGGCCTCCACGCACTTAGCTGCGAAGCCTTTCCTTCAAGACCCAAAAAAGATTACAAAGACGCTTGTATCATATCATTATTACTATCCTTCATTACTTCGACTTGCATCTTTTCTCCTATATATACTAATAACATGAACGGGTACATAAAAATACCATGGTCCAAATACCATGGTTCTCCTAAAAACAATCAACTATTTCCCAAACCCATTACAAAAAGAAGGGGCTTTGACCCACCCCGAAGCCCCTAAAACATCGCACAGTACTTAGCCACTAAAACTGTCAAGAGCATGCAATAGCAATCCTCTTTTTTTCTCCATGACCTCGCTATGACTTCTTGAAATTTCTCCCCAATTTCATATAGGTCCCCATCAATAAGGATCAATGGCATTGTGCCCTTGGATTTATCTGCTTTCTACTTCTTTCTGCTCCTTGGTGAAGTTTCACTCTACATCTTCCTTTTTCCTTTTTCTACCTCTGTCTGCTCTCTAGTTTGCGCTTCAGCATGCTCCAGCTCATGTTCTTGCTCCTGTCCATCCTTGTCTTTATCTTTTCAACTTGGTTCCTCATGCTGTGAAGTTTATTTCCCTGTTTCACTATCTCCTGCATCTTTCTCCATCACAATCATCCATTTTGTGAGCCACTTCTGTATTAATGTCATAAGATCATCTTTGGTGACTAAGTATGGCAGGGGATGCCATGTCTTCATTGTATCCTTTTGAGCCTGTATATAGAGCCTATGAAAGTCTACTTTGAACTTCAAAACAGACTTATATTGCTAGTACAAGCTTGGTGATAGTATAGGGTGTTGACTTACCAACATATGTAAATAAATCAGATACAAGACAAAAAATATTTTGTTCTCCTATGATCGCGATGCCTCCTTGGTGTACCAGAGCGAGGCATACCGTGCGACTTTACACACATATGCTTCTACTGGAGGAAACTACAAATCCTTCGGCTCCTTCCATGCCAACAATTCTATGATCAAAAGCAACCATACGTAATGAAAGGTCTTACCTTCCTCCTCAGGTTCCTAGAAATCTTCTAGGAATTCTTTACATAGATATCCAACCTAGTGGTATTGGATCCCATTGTTGCACTGCACAGCTAGGGAAACAACTATTGTGGGGGCTTCATTGGCTCAACATTTTCGCATAATATTCCTAGCTAATATATGTGTGATGAAGCGTACTCCTTGGTCACTAATCAAATTTATGTCGTAACATCACATTTTATTGACCAAGCCAAACTTCTCTTTCATGTTTTGCAAAATCGCTCTATTCTGATCCTTACCCACGGATTATTTGGTGGGGTCCCTTCCTTGGTATGGAAACCTAGTAATCTACCATATTAATATCTCATCAATGGGGATCTTCTTTCCCATCTAGAGGTATCTGTCATTCACTAGCACGAGAAATTGCTTACGCAGGCTGTGTTGGGTGTACTTCTGCCAAAGTATGGTAGGTTCACCATGTTCAGTAATCTTGATTAGTGAAACTCTTGCGCCCACTTATGTGGTTACAATCTTGTTACTTTGCTCTTTGGGTAATGGACCTACTTCAGGTACCTACTTGGTCTGAACTGTGGGTATTTTTTTCGGTCGTTGAACTCGTTATCCTCGAACTTCAACTGTGGGATTGTTCCAAGAAATTCTCCTTCAAATGGTATTTTCTCTTGTAGAAATGGTGTAAATGTACCATACTTCGCATCATTGGAGTCTTTGACTAGCTTGGTGTTGGGTTTCTTGGGTGGTAAATATGGCGGAAGTGGGGACGAAATTGTTTTTCTCTCTATCTCCATGTGTTGTTGTTTTACTTCTTCTTCACTATATATTATAGGTTGGGCTTCTTGTTGTGGTTCAACGAGCTTCTTAGGTTTCTTATCTTGCTTCTTCTTTGTTCTCTACTCCAGAGTGGGTTTATTCCTTAGCGATCTTCATTGTGAGAGGGGTCATGCTACGGGTGTGCCCTATGGTGTTGTAGCTTCCATAAATCCCTTTATAGCTCTCTCTTTGAATATGCAGATGAGCTCTTCGGTGTTCATGGTGATAATTCTACAATCTCTCAATACTTAGCAATTTTTGAGCTCTCAAATAGAAAAGTGCCAAAGTCTTAGCAGGACATGGCCTTTTATAGTGCTCTTGATCTTATAACCCCATCATTACCTTAAACCTTGCTCAGATTTTGTTTATTAACTGCATATCTATCCCTAGATCCTTGCCAACCTATCTCCATAAATGCAATTTTCCGCTCCTCCAACGGTCAGTGTCATTTTTAAAGGTCATATTTCCGATGAACTTCGATGCATGTTTCATTGTAGCGAATAATCCTTCTTGTGTCATGGTTATTATGAAATTTGACATACTCCTGACTATCGTGAAGTAATCTTCCTATGTCGAAGCTTTTTTCTGCAGCGTAGTTGATAGTCCAGTGCCCACTTTCAACTATAGGTGGCACTAAGACTTTCCTCCTTTCTTTTTAGAGTGAAGCTACCATGGCAGGGTTATCCCTATACAATTTCAATTTGCTACCATTCATCCTCCCTGGTATCAATTCTCCATTCAACTTCACCAACTGAATTTTGCCTCCATATGTGATATTCTTGATGATATACGGCCTAACCAATACATCTTAAACTTTCCTAGGAACTTCGAAAATTTACTGTCATACAAAAGGATAAGATCTCCTTCTTGGAACATCTTCTTCTTGAGATGTTGGTCATGCCAAGCTTTTTCTCTTGATTTCTGCACCTTCTGATGAAATCTTGCTATAAATTTGTCTTTCTCTAATGCAAGTAATTGCGTCATTCCTTCCTCCATTATGTCAAGGTCAACTATATATGTAAAGGCTTCAATCCTTAAGCTCGGTGCAATATACTCCATGGGCATCATAGCTTCTTGCCCATAAACCAACCTGAAAGGTGTCTGGCCTGTCAGCTTCTTGCATGTGGTTCTATAAGCCCATAACACCACTAGAATTCTCAGATCTCACTCATCTCTATTCACATTCCATGCTTTATTCAGTGCATTTTCCAAAATCTTGTTAACAACTTCGACTGTGCCATTTGCCTGAGGGTGATATGGAGTGCTCTTTTGATGATACACCTGTAATTATTTAGTCAACACCTCAATAGTATTATTCAGGAAATGTGATCCTTGATCACTCATCAAGACCTTTGGACACCCAAATCTGGACAAAATATACTAAAAAATGAACTTCGTAGTAGTTTTTGTGCTGCAATTATTTACTACTTGTGCCTCAACCCACCTTGTCAAATAATCAGTTGATGTGATTATATACCTCACACCAGTTTTCTTCCCAAGTGGGTTGGTAGGTCCAATGAAATCAATGGCCCATTTGTCGAAGGTCTGCAATGTCACTTGTGGGACCAATGGAATTTCATCCCTCCTTGATGGATTCCCAGTTCTCTGAGATACATCACATGCCTGATAATACTCCTTTTCATCCTTGCATAGTGTGTTCCACCATAATCCTTCTCTTAAAACCTTCCACGTAGTAGTCTTCCCTGCATAATGTCCACCAGCTATGCCTCCATAAGCTTCTTCCAAAATTGTATGTCTTTTATGTTCAGAGACATATTTGCACAGTATTTCATTTGGTCCCACCTTATACAAATGTCCTACTATCAACGAAAAATCAACTTCCTTCACCACTAATTGCTCCTTTTGTTGCATAGTGTATTCTGTAGGGGCCATTCATGTAGCCAAAACCTGAATAATGTATGGGAAGTGATCATCTACAATCCTGATTGCAAACAACTGCACGTCGGGAAGATTATTTTCAATGTTCCTTGGTTCTTCCCCTGTTTCCAACCTTGATAGATGATCAGGCTTGACATTTGACCTTCCTAGTTTAAGAATAACTTCAAAATCGTACTCCTGAAATAACAATGACCATATGCAAATTTTCCCTCCTAGGACAGGCTTATTCATCATATATTTCAATGCAGAATGATCTGTGAACATCTTAAAATGTGATCCCAGCAAATAATGTCTGGATTTCTGCAATGCATATACCATAGTCAATCCTTCTCCTTCTATGGTAGTGTAGTTATTCTTTTCTTTAAACAAATTCCTGCTTCCAAAAGCTATTTGGTGATCGATTTCTCCTACACGAGGTTGTGCCAATACTACTCCCAAAGCTATGCAAGATCTACATGAACTTGAAACTCCTTATTCCATTTCAGGAAAATCAAGATAGGCGTAGTTACCATCTTTTATTTCAATATAATGATACTTTTCTTACATTATTCATTCCATTGAAAAGTCACATCTTTCTTCAATATTTTATCCATTGGCACAGTTATCTGCGCATGCCACTTAATGATTTTTTTATAATATCTAGTGTTTCCTAATGTAGTTCGCAGTTGTCTCACTATTTTTGGTGGAGGTAAGTTCAAAATAAAAACTATCTTTGAGGGATCCACCATCAAACCCTGCTTGCACACAACATGCCCCAATAGTATGCCAAAAGGCACACAAAATATACATTTCTTTAAGTTCAATGAGATCTATTACTGCCTACATATGTCCAACATAAGCTTTAAGCTCGCAACATGATTTTTCAATAGTCCAAGGACTATCCAATCATCAAAGTATACCTTCAGGAGTTTGTGTATGTACTCCTTGAATGTTGCGACCACAACTCTTGAAAATATAGTAGGGGCATTCTTCAACCCAAAAGGCATCACTGTATACTGATATGAGCCCCACTCTATTGCAAACGTGGTATTATGCCTATCCTCTGGTGCAATCCTGAGTTGATGATAGCCATAAAATCCACCTATAAATGAGTAGGCCTCATGTCCTCCTACGTTATCCAGCACCTCATCTGTAAAGGGTGTAAGGAAGGGATCATGCACACATGCATTGTTTAATTTGCTTAGATCCACACAAATCTTGATTTCTCCCTTAGTATTCTTTTCCTGGATGAACATAGGACTTACCCACTGTAATTCCTCCAGAAGTTCAATGATCCTTGCTGTTATAATTTTATCTAACTTTTCTTTCACCTTTTCCTTATATTTTGGGTTCAATTTGTAGGGTCTTTGGTTATAGCTTTCGCATTAGGCTTAAAGGGAATCCTCATGACTCCCAGATCCCCTAATATGCCCTTCATTTCTGAAATTTTTATAGGGAATAGCTCTTGGTATTCATGCAACATCTCTGTAACTTTATTAACTACATCCTCATCCCAATAGTTTCCAATCGTTGTGAACTTCAGTTCCTCCTCTGATCCTATATTCACCTTTTTAGTCTTTACTGGCTTCGCTATATCTGGTATTTCTTGCTCAGGTCCAACGACCCTTCTGATTCTACTATGTAAATATTGTGCGGAGCTTCATCTTCTTCTACAATAATGTTATAGCATTCCAATGCATGTTCTAGCTACGCAATCCAGTTTGGTTGTTGCCATGTCAGCAAGGTCGCATTCCTAAAGATATTTTCTCTAATTGTCTAAAGAGTCGAGTCTATGCATGGGCAATCACCTTCAAAACTTAATTTTAATATAAACCCTTCAACCAAATCTGCCTAATTTATAGTACCATGGTGTAGTTATGTTTCTAGGTACCAGTTTATAGAAATTGTCTCTAATGTGTGGATAAACCCGTATACCCATTCATGTTGTGGGATCTCCTCCCATACTGTAGTGCATCATTGAATATGCTCCCTATGTTCAGTTTTACCATCATATTTCACCTCTATTTTTGTATCTACTAGCCCAAACTTGATCCACATTAATCTTTGACACGCCTCCCAATCTACTATATTTCTTTTATGTGCACCCTACCATCTAGCAAGGATAGACCTCAAGGCCACATCCAAATCTAACAACCTTTGCTCTTCTCGTATTTGTCTTTCATAATCATAAAGGAAAGTGCTTAAATTACCTAAACCAGCATAGTAAGGAAAGTTACACAACTTTGAAGTTATACAACGAAGTGATTAAGTGATCCTTGCACATCGCCTTATAGACATTTTGTGTAGCCTATTCTGCCAATTTTCCAATTCTTCTTTTGAATTTGAGGTACAAGAATTTTCGTGCTCCCAACTTAATTTTCCATCTATAGTGGGGTTAATCCATTCTTCTTCTTTAGCTATTATTTGATAAATGTTGTCTATATTTGTTGTACAATACTCATCTCTGACAGGCTCTATATATCTCATCCCTTCTGATGGGTCCAATGGAACAATTACTCTCATGTTGTCCTTTTCAAATACCATTTGCCTCTTCTTTAAGCTGATTATAACCAAATTATCAAATTCCCAATCTAGTCCAAGTAATGCTAGATAGGGGTTGTTGTCATCCACAATTTCTATCACTTCAAGATCTACAATATTGCGTACTCCTTTAATGTCTACTGTAACACCTGATAACCCTCCCAGAGGGAAGATTCTTTGCTGATTGGCCATTCTCAATTGAATTGGTGACCATTGTAGCTTCATATTATCCATCAATTCCCCGGTCTAATTTGGTAAAATATTGGCATCAAATCCTAAATTCAGAATAACTTGATCCATATATCTCACCCCTTCTAATGGGTCCAATGGAACAATTACTCTCATGTTGTCCTTTTCAAATACCATTTGCCTCTTATTTAAGAATATTATAGCCAAATTATCAAATTCCCAATCTAGTCCAAGCAATGTTGGATAGGGGTTGTTGTCATCCACAATTTCTATCACTTCAAGATCTACAATATTGTGTACTCCTTTAATGTCTACTATAACACCTGATAACATTCCTAGAGGGAAGATTTTCTGCTGATTGGACATTCTCAATTGAATTGGTGACCATTGTGACTTCATCGTACCCATCAATTCCCAGGTCTGCTTTGGTAGAACATTGGCATCAGATCCTAAATTCAGAATAACTTGATCCATGTCGTACTCTCCGATATGTGTAGTGAGCCTCATTTATTTTCCAGGCCTCCTCTTATGTCGATGTAAATTGTTAATTGTGTGCATGTCGCTTCGCGATACTTCTTTAGAAGCACAAGAATCTATCAATTCCTACAGTGCTTCTACAACTTTATGATTTTTTAACAACTTTATGCAAGTTTGTAGGAAAGACTTTAAAATACCTAGATCCACGTCTTGTGTTGCAGCTGATATTATATTGCAGTTATTCTTCTGAATTGGTTTTGGCTGCGCGCTAGAGGTCAAAGCCCCAAAATCCATAAATATTTGCCTTGCCTCCATGAACACTTATTTTTCCTTCTGAACATCAAATGCAGGAGCTTTCTCCGCAGTCTTTCTTACCCATCTGGCTTCAACTTCCTTCTTTCCATTTTCTTTATCATTTCCAGTCACAACTCCACTTATAGTAATAATATTAATGCGAGGTTTATCGATCCTTGATTCCACAATCATCATCTAAATGTTCTGTGTCGGTTGTTGATTTTTCTTTTCTTGCATTTTTTCCATAAGTATCGGACATTCCTCAATTACATGATCAATTGATTTTCAATACTTACATGTCGTAGTAGGATTCTGACAATCTCTTGCAAAGTGACCTGCCTGGCCGTAGTTGTAGCATATAATCTGTCCATGACCTCGACCAACTCCGCCACCCCGACCTCTTCCTTGATAGCCATCTCGACCATCGCAATGTCCACTTCCTTCCTGTCCATGCTCTTCAGCTTGAATTCTATATATGTCAACATCATGATCCATCATTAACTCATAAGCTCGACAATTATTCTCATCATGTCCCACCGATTTACAAAACTTGCAATATAATTATTTGGAGTCTGTACATATTTTTGCAACAAATACCAATCTTTTGAGTGATTTTCACCTCTAGTTTTACATATATCGCACCATAAATTGGATCCGGCATTCAAAGGATTCAGTGCTCCACTAGCCATGTAGTTTCTGAAGAAAGGGCACTGTTCTTTAAAATGACCTTCTGATTTACACTTTGTATACCACACTTTTTCTCTGACTTGCATACTTTTCTTCATATCTTGTAATTGCAGAGTCAAATTTGCTAGCTGACTCTGAATATACTCCATACCTGCATTGGTATCTCTAATAGGTGAAGATTCTAATTTCATCACCAATTCTAAAGATTCATCTTAAGTTTCTATCTTTTGTTGTGTCAAAGGAAACCTAATATGTGTCAGCAGTGCAACTAGGAACCATTCCTTATGTTGCTGCGGAGCTATGTTAAAGCTCACTTGATACAATAATACTTTGAATATCTGGTCAAATTCTCAAACAGACTCAATGGGCCTTTGTTTGATCTCCTTTAACTCTGTGATACACTACGACTCAAATTCCAGTTTCTTAAATTCTTTTACCATCGTTGTTTTAATATCTGCGAATGATCTGATCTAATTTCTCGAACACTTCATGTACCACATTAATTCTCAATCTCGGAATGTCGTGACAAGCTGCACCTTCTTTATATCTTCATCATGGATCTGTTTTTTGTCCATACTGCTTTGCATAAAAACCAGAATTGTTTTGGATCCTCTGATCCAGTTCCTTTAAATATAGGTGTTACACAACATTTTGTCAATGTCCCTTTACTCCCTGTTCCTTGATCCTATAGGACCTCTACAATGAACCATGCATGCTTTTCCTTCATGAAGAGACTCCCATTGTGTCCGTCTTCATGAGTAGATAAATTCTCTTTTGCACCATTTCCCCTAAAACTTTTGTTTTTCCCAGTTTACAAGATTGACGCTAATGGCCTTTGTCTCCCCCGCACCGATGTGCAGGGATTAGCACTACTCCTCGCATCGACCGTAGCGACTGAGTTGTGTTCCATTGCGCTGGTCCTGTTATGGAAAGTTTTTAAAATTAGAGTCAAAGCTTCCAGCTCTAGAAGCTTCGTAACAGATGTCTAATAAATGATTTGGCTAGATGGGGTCGAGGATGACAGTTTGGGCTCCTTTCCCCTATAATGATGGAACTACCTCAAGGGATAAGTCCTTCTACCATGAGAAGAGGATCCATCTCCCATCCATATTTCCTATATAAACCTCCCTTCTTCCCAAGCACAAACTAGTTGTAGTCATATTTTTTGGTTGAGTGTTGATGCTATTTTGGTTTGGAGTAGACAAGAAAACTATTACTAGTTGTAGCTATCTAGTTGTGTGAGGGAGAAGTGTGATTTGGTTTGGAGTGAAGCCTAACGGGAAGAGCTTTAAAACTGTTGTTGTTTGAAGCCATCATGGAATGCTAGCAAAAGTGTGTGGGAACCTGGTCTTGTTAGAGGAAGACTGCGATGTCAAGACAAATGGTTGTAATCTCTCTTTGATATTAATATATGCAACTATCGATTGATTTTCTACATGTTTTGTAATATTACATATTCATGACTTAATGTTTCTTGACTTGTTAAGTAGGTTGAATTGAAATTTGTCTATTATTATGTTTGTTGTCTGTTGTTGTTTACTTGTTTCAGGTGCTTGAAGAAGGAAGCGAGAGATAGCTGGAGCGAGCAAGCGAGGACATCATCAAGTAGGATAAGCGGACCAAGAGGTAGGCCCTCTTGATTAATTCTAACCTAAGAAAATCTTCCATAGAATGTATCTGTTGTGGTTAGAACCATTATCGGGCTAGAGGAATTTGTTCATGTCTGCACTTATAATTTTACTTCACCACCAATTGGCAACTCCACTAGGGATTCCAATCCTTTTGTTTGTCTTGGATTTCATGATTTCGTGAGAAATTTTCTAGTTTCACGTTTTCCCTTTGGTTCTATTTCTTTTCTCCTGTTTATTGGTCTAAGTCTAAAATTCATAGTAGCAGATCTGGTCCCTGTTTCAATTTATTTATTTATTTTTCTTTAGCTCCCTTGACCAGTGTGCTTAATTTTCTGACAGTCACATCGACCAGTGCGAGTTGCTAAGAAACAATCGTGTCGACCAGCCTCTAGTGCTTGTTGTCAGTTAGGCAGTCGCGCCGATGCCTGTAAGTGAAGATTAGGGTTTGTCCCCAATCTTGGCCAGTGTGTTTTGCTCTCATGATTTTGACCCCATAAGCCTTTTAGACCATCTTCTCCCTAACTAGAAAGCTTCATTTAGCTTGCTTGTGTGCTTTCTTGGTTTAGCCCACCCTTTGATGTGTTAAGTCTGGCCTTGTATGAAGTTCTTTTTTATTTTTTCTGGCCATCAACGCTAGTTGTAATACTGGTCAGTCATGCCGATTGGTGCTAATTTTGGCCCAAAAGTCGCTCCGGTCTCTGAGTTAAGAAAAAATTAGAATTTCTCCCATTCCAGTGCCAGTGTGTCTTGACCCTCAGACTCTCTTTTTCCTTCCGGAAGTGACTAGGGTGCTTTGATTGCTTCATTTTCAATTTAATGAGTGAAAGAGTCTCATGTTTTCTCTTATTTCGAGTGTCTCTTTTCTCTTTCCAAGCATAGATTACATTGCTTGGTTTGTTGATTGAAGCATTTATGTGTTTGGTTGGTTCGATTCAAGGAAAAAGTTGCTTTTAGTTTCATTTATGATGCTTTAGATTTGATCGATGCTTGTTTGTTCAGAATTGTGAAAATTTTCATTAAAGTGATTTATGTGAAAGATTCATTTTGCATTTTATGAAAATAAGAACATCATTCTAGTTTACGTAAGCGAAAATATTGCATTAGTAGCGTTGTTGAGAAGGTAGAATTGTATCATCATAAGCATAGGAAATACAATGAAACTTCTTTTGTTGTTAAGGGAAGATTAAGTGCATTTAGGAGATTTATTAGTGAAAGATTTCATTCTTTGATTGTTGCATTAATTTTGTGTTCTCTATCTCTCAATTAGTGATAACTTTCATCAAAGACAAAGATGTCTTTTCTCATATAGCTGCATGTAGGAGTTTTGTCAGATGATAGCGATAGGGCCTTGTAATTGAAACCTAATTCAAGATCAACAGTTAAAATTTATCGAATTCACCTAAGGAAGCATTGAAACTTAACACTCACATTTGTTGGTCTAGGCTAGAGATGTGTTTCAACGTCTTTAAACCTAGCAGCTGTCGTTCGCTTCGACATTAGACAGCACTAGTACGAACTTGTGATCCTCGTCCCGTCGCGTATATAAAGGGAGACCTGATGAGGTTTGCAATCATTTATCTATTGGAAGCTGAGTCTACCACCTTGCAAACATGATACAGCAAATACAACATTCTGGGAGATTGCCTACCCATACTTCTTGGTTCACCGGGAGGTATTCTACAGTTCACAATTGCCTAGTAATCATGTTTACCTAGATCATCCAGAGCAGTTATTTGATCTTTTTGACTCATTAAACTTAAAATATCATTCGAGCGCTTGTCCTTTCAAGCTCTTTTCCAATCAAAAGTGATAGAGTCACCTTTCGTCCTTTTCTCAACTCTTAAAATATGAAAAGGCAAAGTTTTGTTTCAGTGTCTTAAAATTAACTGCCCACGGAATATTCCTGGTTAAATTATCTTCCTTAGTGATTCTTTAGGGTCGATTCCAATGGCAACATTTCCAAAGTCCACTAGTCAAGGATCCCCCTCAGATGGGAATCTTGGTCTTTCTCCTTCTTTTGGAGATGCTGGTGCTCCTTATATGGCAACGTTGTCCCTCCCTGGGTTAATCATTGGTTTACCTGTCTGGTTATTTTCGACCTCGGTGGTCCCGAGTGTCCCAAATCCTACCTCACCATCTCCTTCATTTGAATCACATCATGATGATTCTAAGGTTGACCCCTCGCCTTCTTCCCCCATTTCTTCACCCTCCTCTTCTACTTCACTTGGTGAAAGTTTGAAATCTAGTAACCAGGAGGCTAAGAAGAAGAAGACGAAGAAGAAGAGGTCAAATAATCGAGAGGCCAATTGTGCAACTATTACTCCAAATGCACGCCCTGTCGACAAACCTTTCGATCCTTCGCAGAATGTAAGATTCCCTTGCAAGCTGTGTAAGGGTGACCATCTCCTTCGAGACTGTCCTGGTGTCCCCAGAGTCTTAGAGGTATGGTCTCAACACCTGAATCAACCATCCCCATCGACCTTTGGAGATCGTGTTGATGCTACTCCCTCTGCTAATGATGGTAAGAAGAAGCGAAATATTAGATTCCGTTGTAGGTTATGTGAAGGGAAGCATCTTCTTCACCTTTGTCCTCTTATGGATAAAGCTTCTAATTTTTTGGAAAACCTTACAGCTCCTCAACCCCAAATTCTTGTTGGTTATCAAAGACTTTCTTCTGACCCTCTCCCAGTTGGTAAAGAGATTGAATTGGATTCATCTCTTTCCCGTCTTACTCTTCCTGAGTGAGACTCTCTTGTGTCTGTTCCCGACCAATCATTGGTTGAAAAGAGTGTTGACTTGACTCCGCCTTCAGTTGCTCACTCTGTTTTGGAAGAGAGTGTTGATCATACTGCTCATGTTCTTCTCGTCTCCTCAAATTATCATGAATCGAAGAGTGATCCTCCCGTCTCGATTATTGAGGAGAGTCCTTCTCCTATTCTTGTACAGCATGGGGGCAATCATATGATAGCCCCACCAAGTAGTTTTGTTATCTCTTTCGAATGGGGTCCATTGACTACTTTCCGCCTCCCATCTTATGTGCCTTTCCAAATCACAGTACAAGCCTATAATATGGTAGTACCTGGCACTATATTAGATGAAGATGTGTCTGTTAGCATCATGCCTTCTACTACTTGGCAAGATTTGGGTTCCCCACATCTTGTGCCTATCACCCAGAATCTGTTGGCTTTCAACGGAGGAACCAGTCAACCCTTAGGGATCCTTCCGAAGTTCCCTATTACTTTGGGAGGAAAGACCATCTATATAGACGTGATGGTAGTCCAAGGTCCCTAAGATTTCAATCTTCTCCTTGGATGCGACTATGTTTATGTCATGGGAGCTCTTGTTTCTTCACTTTTCTGTGTGGTTTGTTTTCCGCATGAAGGGAGAATAGTGACCATTGATCAATTGTCCTTCATTGGTCACCAGGTGCCTCCTTCGCAACCATTGTCCCGTATCAGCTCTTGTTTGCAAGCAGTACCTTCCCCGCCACATGTAAATTATGTGGCTACCCATTTCATCTCCACATCTACTGATGATGACATGGATGGTATAGCACATTATGTACTGGGGGCATTGGAACCCGATCTGTCTTTGGTGCTAAATGACATGTATTCCTCCCAGAGCATGGTTCTTCCATCTAGTGAAGACCTCTTGGGAGCCATGTTCTCGTATGGTTATTGAAACATGAGTTACAAGGATAGTTCTTTTTCTGCGTCAACCTCATTAAAAAATGAAACAGAGTCCAAGGATAGTTTCTTCCTATATTAACCTCATTAAAAAATGAAACAAGGGTATGAGGATAGTTCCTGGTCTTGTGTCAACCTTGTTAAAAAATGAAACAGAGGGTGTGAGCATAGTTCTTTGTCTTGTGTCAAGCTCGTTAAAAAATGAAACAAGGGTCTCAAGGATAGTTCATTTACTATGTCAACCTTGTTAAAAAATGAAACAACTCCCTTTTCCATTTTGAGTGTTTGATTAAGATCTCGTAAAATCCCATTTGAGTCTTTTCAATATCTCGAAAGTGAACCTTCATTCAATCTACCTAGTTAACTGAAATGAAGCTTGGGGGGCATGTACCTCAATTGAGTCATTATGCTAGGGGCAGGCAAACTTATAGCAAGCATAGTTTTTTGTTTCAAGCTTGTGTAAACATGAAACCAAATCCAAGCAGAGTTCCCCATGGTTCAAGCTTGTGTAAAAATGAACCCATGCCTGGTTTACATCTCATGATTGTCATTTTTATCAGCTAATTTCTACTAGATGAGCCTTGGTTGTTTCATTCCATTGCCACCATCTCCTTGGCCAATCATATGCTTTCACTTGGTTGTTATTCCTTTCCTGACGGACCACAGCAATGAGTGGTGTTGTTAGCTAGCCTCTTGACCATCACATGTTTTGAGCAGTTCCACCATTGCCAGAACCAGTTGCTACCCTTTATGCCACTTGTTCCTCCAAGATGAGTCACCTTTAATCTCTTTTTTGACTCATACAAAATGAAAATATCGTCGAGTATTTTTCCCTTTTGACTCGTAAAAGAGAATAAATGGGGGGTACGCTTTAAAGCTCTTCTCTGACCCTTTAAAAGTGAAAAGATCGTTGAGCCCTTGTCATTTCGAACTCGTTAATGGATGCAAAACGTCATGCACCCAATATAAGTTTACCCCTTTTTGGGTTGGGATGCACTATTTACGAAAAAGGTACTCCTTGACTAAAATGGTTAAGCGATTCTCTCAAGTATTGTTTTCTACCTTTTCAGACCCGAGAGACACAAACGTACAAAAAGGGACCATGTAGAGTTTTCTTTTACGTTTCTTTTTCAAACTCTCTAAACATGAAAAAGATACCAAGTTACACCTTTGTGAGACTCGTTAAACTATTAAACGACATCGGATTCATCGCCATGACAAACATGAGCTTCTCCTTCCTAGGGATTTTTAAACTTACTAGGTCAGATTCGTCCAAAGGACAAACTTAAAGTGTAAGAATATGCTATCCCCTTCAAGATTTTGATTAAAAAATAATTGGGGTACCTGCCAGAAATGGTGTGGGAAAAATTGGAAATCTATCAGTTGTGTCGGTATCTCACTCTTAAACATGAAACTTTTTTCTTCGTGTCAGGTTGGACATCCTCCTTTGTATCATTGATCTTCTTGGGTTTGGGCCATTCATTTTTTCCTTCCATTTGATCTCTGCAATGTCATCATGATCACCGATCCTATGGATCCAAAAGCTGCCAAACTTCCAGTTGTGTCGCCGATATGTTCAAGAGTTGTCCTTCTGCAGTTACACTTACCTCTGATTCTCTGTATCATCCAAAGTCATTTTGCATCCTCTCATCTCGCGTCGATGATGTGGGATTCATTATGGCCCTCCTTCGACATGGTTTCTTTTCATCAACTTAAACTCATTATCTGGAAAGTTGACCGAGAGACTCCCTTCCAGTACCTTAGAGCTTGCATGTCCTAATGGCAAGTTCTTCGCACTCGATGACAAGTATACATCATTGGCTTTTGATCGAGTGATTTCACGAGTGTTCGACTTCAGTTCCTCTATTCACATTCCATGAATTATGCTGATAATACCCTGAGGACCATTGTCATTATTGGTGGTTTCTCTCACGCGTGTTAACAATTTACATCATTGATTGGTAATCAAGTGACTTTCTAGCATGTTCGACGTCAACACATCTATTCACATGTTAGAATCTGTACTTTGGTCGGATGGTGTTAGAGCGCAAGATCCTAGACTCAAATCACAAAATTCCATGTTGCAAAGTGGTGTGACATGGTTATGATGATATGAATGTCTCTTTCAGATGGTTGGCTATGACCAGACCAAGAGTTATCATATGTGATCCTTCTCATTATTGGATGGCTGCGACCATACCTTGGTTTCATTATGATCCTCCTTGACAGATGGCTGCGCCCATACCTGGATCTATTTACATGATCATTCTCTGGATGGCTACATCCATGCCATGATTCATGTATCATTTGACAGAGATCTCGGTCTATGTATATGTATCTGTACTTGCTTGCAGGTTTTCCAATGGCCGACTAGTTCCCTGCACTCATTTATAAAGCATTTCATCCCTAACTCTCGCTCAACCTTCACGCTTTAGGGGGCATCTATTACAAAACATTTTGTCACTATCCTTGTACTCCCCGTTCCTTGATCCTGGAGGACTCTACAGTGAACCCTGCATGTTTTGCCTTCATGAAGAAACTTCCATTGTGTCCCTCTTCATGAGTAGATAAATTCCCTTTTGAACCATTTCCCTTGAAACTTTTGTTTTTCCCAATTTACAAGACCGACACTAATGGCCTTTGTCTCCCCCGCGTCGATGAGCAGAGATTAGCACTACTCCTCACGCTGACCGAAGCGACTGAGCTATATTCCAGTCATGCCGATCCTGTTATGGAAAGTATTTTAAATTAGAGTTGAAGCTTCTAGCTCTAGAAGCATCGTAACGGAAGTCTGGTAAATGGTTTGGCCGGATGGGGTCGAGAATGATAGTTTGGGCTCCTTTCCCCTATAATGATGGAACTACCTCAAGGGATAAGTCCTTCTCCCATGAGAAGAGGATCCATCTCCCATCCATATTTCCTATATAAACCTCCCTTCTTCCCAAGAACAAACTAGTTGCAGTCATAGTTTTTGGTTGAGTGTTGATGCTATTTTGGTTTGGAGTTGACAAGCAAGATATTATTAGTTGTAGCTATCTAGTTGTGTGAGGGATAAGTGTGATTTGGTTTGGAGTGAAGCCTAAAGGGAAAAGCTTTAAAATTATTTTTGTTTAAAACCATTTTGGAATAATAGCAGAAGTGTGTGGGAACCTGGTCTTGTCAGAGGAAGATTGCAACATCATGATAAATGGTTGTAATCTCTCTTTAATATTAATATATGCAACTATCGATTGGTTTCCTACATGTTTTGTAATATTAGATATTCATGGATTAATGTTTCTTGACTTGTTAAGTAGGTTGAATTGCAATTTGTCTATTATTATGTTTATTGTTTGTTGATGTTTACTTGTTTAAGGTGCTTGAAGAAGGAAGCGAGAGATGGTTGGAGCGAGCAAGCAAGGACATCATCAAGCAGGATAAGCGAACTAAGAGGTAGGCCCTCTTGATTGATATAACCTAATTAAATCTTCCATAGAATGTATCTATTGTGGCTAAAGCCATCATCGGGCTATAGGAATTCGTTTGTGTCCTTAGAATTTTAATTCACCAGAATAGGTAGCTTAATATCATCGACCATATTCCTTCTT
>APFE031435657.1:232093-266625 GCA_000404065.3 Pinus taeda
TTGGGTCAGAATTTGAATCTTTTTTACCATCATTTTCCCACCTTTTCAACCATTTCCCCCGTATAATCACATTTTATTACTCCATTGATTTCCATTTTCTCTAATGCATGCTACTCTTTCATGTCATCTTAATTCATGTAGTTTTACTTGTGTTTTGATGAGAGGTATACTATTTTGGGTAACTTTATTAATAAAATTGACAAGGAGGTTGTTTTAGGATGACTTGGCTCACGGGTTGTTGCTACCTACATGCAATGTTGTTTCTACAAGTTTTGTATTATTGATATTCTAGAATAGTTTTGTTGATGTTGATACTCTATTCCATAATACTCTATTTTCACAACATTGTTTTCTTAATGATCTCATTGGGAGTCAACACAAGAGCCATTGCTTGGTCATATTCAACCTAGACCATTGTGCTAGCAAAGTGAGCCATCTTTTGACAATATAACCAACTTGACTATGACAATTATGATTTTCCATCAACGGATTCTTAGTAATTGAATAAATTGTTACAACACTCTCTTTAATCTCATCAAATTAGTTGTAATTTGTTGTGCAAGACTCTCAATTTGAAAAACGTAAGAATCAAAATATTTTGATGGCTTATTTTGGTTTTAAGATTAGAAACAATGTAAATCTATAAAATTAGAATCCATTTTCCTCGTTTGGTGGTGGAACTATTGTATTTTGGGAGAAATTGTGTATTTGTAACTTATCAATATTAATATAAAACTTTCATGGTTCATTCCTCAATTGTATTATGTTGTCTTAACTTGTGAGCTATAAATTGCCAGCTCCCTGCTAAGGATGAATGGCCCTCCTATTCATTAGTGATCACTAATCAATATGGTAGTGCAGTAGTGTGTTTTGATTTCCTCATAGTTATGTTTAACATTGTTTCGTTGTCACTATTACATAATACTATTATTGTGTCGCAGTTACTTACCGTTAATGTGTTTGCAAAATAGTTGATCTTAATTATTTGTGTAGAAACATAGATCCTAGATCAATCCATTTCTCAATTGTGTGTTATTAATTATTTTTCTACTACAGTTTCTAATTTTTCATTGAATAGAGCATTACACATATTGTTGCATACCTTTATAATATATTTCACAAATCGATGATTTGATTATTGCAGTGAGTTCATTGATTGGGACAAGTATTGGAATTATTTATGTAATTATTTCCATGAATGCAATTTCCCTTTTCCGTAAGTGTGATTTTGAATGATTGAGTGATGCTTATTCAGCAAGAGTGATTTTAATTTCAAAACTATGTGTAGAGTAATTGGAATGCTTGAGAGTTTGACAATAATAATTCCAGCATGCTAAGAGTGAAGAGTCATAGCGACTTGTGTTTTTTTTGTGTTCCATGATCTTAGACAGTTTAGTATTAAATAGTGTTAGTTAATGTTTACCACATGAATATGCTTTGCATAAAAACCTTGAAATAAAATACTTTCCCTAGTTAATAATTTATGTGTGTGCAATTGATTAGTTCTAGTTAAAAGATAATTAATTCTCCCAACAATCATTATGTATCCTACTGATTCTAATAAATATTAGTAGCTCTTCTAGTTGGATAACTATATTTCATCATATTTAATGTATTATTTTATCCATAAACTATCATGGATATTCCATTGGACAATTCATCACAATATATCTGATAATAATATATTAAAATAGTGAATTTTTACACTATTACAATTTTATTAAAATTTTAGATCTATAGATTTAACTGTATTTAGTGCTTACATGCGAATGGAATTTATGAAAAAAATTATATAATGAGAAAATAATCTCTCTCTCACACACACACACACAAGACACAATATATGTTATCTGGGAAACCCTTTTGGGAGAAAACCCAACTGGAAGATGAGGTTGCTTCGCTCTCTTTCTTTGTCTAGAATATGGTTGTAGGTACAAATAAATAATGCTTGTGGCCCATGGGATACTAAAGTGCATAGATTATCTCTATGTGATCTACCTCCTATATCTCTTGGCTATCTTTTCTTAGCTATGGAACAAAATTCTCTCGAAAGAATGGAATGTCTCTTCCTCCTAGTGGCTCGGTTATAACACAACCTGATAGCCTACTAGTGGTTAAGTTTGACTACATCAACTGTTAGCCAGTATTACAAAATATAATCTTCTATAGTATTTTACAATTAAAACACATGGCTATCCCCTTTTCCATGAATAATTGGTCTGACGCGGCATCCTACCAAACTATAGGTGTAAGATCAACTTCTCAGTGGCATAACTTTTGCATACATACTCTGATTGACACACTTCTTACGTCATTGGAAAGATACTTGTGTATAGAATAACATGAAATCGTGTGGAGCTAAAGAGACAAATTTATACCCAAAAAAAAGTTTGTTTGATGCCTCAAAACACTCTTAGAAGGATTTAGAACCTGTTTCCCAAACTAGGTCCCATCGATAAAGCGGTCCCATGAGCTAATTCCTACACTTTTTCCACTCTAAATGCATTGATATGGATGAAAACCAATATAATGATCCAATTCAGATCATCAGTATATATGTACAAAAATCCTTTTGAATTTTCTTGGATGTGCAAGTGTTTGTTGACATTGTTTGTTTTTTAACAAGATCGGGTAGTTTATATATTACCAAAAGCTTTGCTGGAGAAAGCTCCTATTACAAAGACTATATCATGAAAAACCTCTAAGCCATGAGATAGGAATGCAGTCTCTTCTCCTAAGCTTTTGTTCAAGACTTCATGAGGTTGTATATGTATTCTAGTGTACTGCCTAACGAACTGACCTACTAGAAATAGAAATTTACAAGTCATAAGCTCTCTGATAGATTTTCAGGACTTAAAGACTAAATGCTCCTGATTTGACTGGTTCTTCTTGTCAAAATTGTTTGAGTCCTTTTCCTCGTTGTTCGATGAGTTCTCTCCTTTATTGGGTTGGCTACCATGTGCTTTGTGTGCTTGTTCTTCCCTTGTCTCTGCTTTCTGCTCGGAATTTTGTTGTATGTCTTTAATTTTCTGTTGCCTGAGATGCTTCTTATTTTGCTGCTGATGTCCACATTCCTTTTGCCATAAACGAGAATTGTTGGATGTGTCAATGGACGAGATTATCAGGAGATTAGCAGCCAAGGTTAAATCGCAAGGGTTGGGATTAGAGGTTGTGCAGAGGGGACTAACCAGAGGCGCTGATGGAAGAGGAGGATGGAGGATCTGTCACAACCGTCGATGGCTGAGATTGACGGTCATCGAGCGCAAATAGGTCCACAAGTTAACCTAGCAAAAGGGCGGGATTAAACACGGAGGTAAAATATCGGGCAAGTTAAAAACCATAAGTGATAAAAGGGAAGGGTCGATCAATTCCATTGATTGGGCGACACGTAGCGTTAGAGGAGGGAGAGAAAACTGCTTTTTGGGTGGGTAATCTCTGTGCTTATTGACCACCTGAAATCGGTGAGAGTCGTCCGACCCTATGTGTATGGATCGACGGTGCAGGCGGTTCGCGCAGATTTGGATGGTCGGGCTAAACAACGACCGTCGGATCGGGCTTTCAATCAACAATCTTAACTTGATCGAAAATCAGGGAAAAGGGGGAGCATCACTATAGAAAAGGTTTTGTAGTGCAGGCCCGACAATATTATAGATGCAAATGAAATATTTGTTGAAGTCTGGATGAGGCATGGGTAAATAGATGGGTGGAGGCTTAAACTAAAGTCTGCACGCTGAGTAGAGGAAACTCTGATGGCTATTAGATAGGACAAGGAGGATCTTGGAGACCATAGAATCTCTATAATAACATGAAAAATGGGGATTTCCTCGATGGGATTGTTGCTACAATTTTTATGAATGTACCCTCTATTCTTATTGTGCTTTATTTCAGCCTGAAAACTGCCTTCGATGAGATAGATTGCAATGTATTTCGATGAGATAGATTGCAATGTATTTACAAGAGCCTAGAGTTTCATGCTTTTTCCTTTGCTTTCCCCTATTTTCCTAGTTGTTGCTACAATGTTGAGTCCTTTGTTGATTTGTAACTGTTGTTTTTTGATTTATTGCTTTTCTCATTGGGATTTTCCTTTGGATTTGGTTAGCTTTAAACATAAGGCTTTTGTTAATTGTTAAGGGACTGAGCTATGATCCTCCTGGTTTTCACGAACAAGCCCTTCATTTTTTTTCACTGCTTGGTTTGCAAAGTAATCTGCCTGTTGATTGTGAATTCTCAATACATGTTTGTAAATTACATCGCTAGATCCTTCCAAGTTCTTCCTAATTCTTCTAAATATTCTGTTCATGTGCTCATTGCTTGGTTTTTTGTTTCTTTCCATTGTCTCTATTATTATGGTTGAGTATCCTATTATGATGGGATTTTGGATTTTTCTTTTTTCTTTTTTAATTATTTTTGTTCCCATCAACAAACTGTATGCTTCTACCTTGTTATTTGAAATTTGTCCCAAGCCCCATTCATAAGTTAAAGTTTCTTTCCCATCAGGATCGAGGATTATTCCTCCTGCCCCTGCCTTTCCTGGATTATGCTTTAAAGCCCCATTAAAGTATAGACAATATCTATTCTGATTTTTCCTCCAGTTTGTCAGTTCCTCTTCACTCATTCTTATTTTCCATATACCTCTTGTGCTTGTCTTCGTCTGTCCTCTTTGCCCATTATTATTTATTGTGGCTTTGCTTAGCCAATCCCGCTCTTCCTGTTGCGGGATTTGATAGTTTGTTGGAGCTATTCCTTTGACATTGATTATTTCAGAAGTTAGACCCGAAGTTTTTGAAAGGGTCTTCCCTATCCTTGGAATTTGGTTTTCGAAAATGCACTTGTTTCTTGTCTACCAAACTTTCCAACATAGAACCATTGGAATACATTTTCATATCCTCTGAATTGTGGCTTTTTTCTTTGTTGTGTATGGGTAGGCTTTGCCAAAGGTCTAAAGAGAATCCAACAAGGGATTTTCAAAATTTATTCTTATTTCCAAAGGACTTATCAGCTGCTGCCAACATTCTTTGGCGAAGATACATTCTTGGAAAAGATGTTGAATATTTTCTTCAGCTTGCATGCATAATGGGCATAGTATTTGGCCTTGAAAGCCTTTTTTCTTAAGTTTTCACTGGTCAATATTCTCCCTTTTAAAAGAGTCCAGATGAACATTTTTATCTTAGACAAGCTTTCTGATTTCCATGCTATTTTCCAAGAATTCCACTCTTGTTGATTTGGTTGTTCTTGAAGGATTTTGTATCCAGTCCTAACTGTATAATGTCCACCACTAGGTCCCAAAGATATTCATCTTGCTCATCATGATGGATTGGCACTGCCCCTTTTAAGAGTTACCTGATTTTGCTCCATTGCCTTTCCGGGTCTGCTAGAATTGCTGAGATTTTCCAGTCTTGTCACTCCTTTTGGTTCCATTAAGAGATTGAGTGTAAAGTGTTATAACCTTTACTTTTCATCCACTCTTGTATGTCTTCAATTTCTGGATGGGTCTGAAGTGGTTCTTTTCCCATGATTCTATCCTCCCAGATTGAAATTGTTTTTCCATTACCTGGGATTTTAAAGATGTGTCTGCTCATTAATGGGATTGTTTTTTTAAATAGCTTCCAAACTTGGGTACATTGTCTTATTGGGATATTTCCCTTAAGCAATATTTCCATGGTACCATCCATATATTTTGATAAAAGAGTCTCTTTCCACCAGGTCCCTTTTCCTATAATTAGTCTCCATACTATTTTCATTCCCAGTGCTGCATTCATGAGCCCATGTATCCGTATTGATAGTCCTCCCTGTTCATAAGGAAGGACTACTTGCTCCCACCTAACCAGGCTATATTTTTTGTTTTCTTGCTTCCCCCTGCCACAAGAAACTTCTTAAGATTAACTCCATTTGTTTGTGTGCACTTGCTGGGGCCATTATTATTGCATATTAGTAAATAGGTAATGTTGCAAGGAGTGCTTTGATTAGTATTACCCTTCCTACATATTCAGCCACATCATACCCCAGCTTTGTATTTTTTTTTTCATTTTTTCAATTTGTTTAGTCCATATTTCTTTCTTCATGCTCTCTTTTGAGATTGGAAGTCCCAGATAGAAGAAGTGTGTCCAATTTTCCTGTACAGGGATATCTAAGATTTGTGAGATCCTTTGCATAGTTCTTGGGGGGGTATTCCATCCATATATTCTACATTTTGCATTATTTAATAGCCCACTTGATACCTGTAAGAAATTATCCAAAATTTTTTGAACCTCCTTGCTATTATTGTTGAAGCCCCTCCCAACAACAATGTATCGTCAGCAAAAAGTGAGTGATTTATTGTTTTAGCTCCTTTTGCTATTCTAATCCCTATGATGCTTCTTTCCTTTCTTTGGTTTTCCAAAGCCCTACTTAAAGTTTCCACCATTATAATATATAGGAAGGGAGAGAGAGGAAAGCCTTGCCTAAGGCCTCTTGTGCTTTGGAAGAAGTCACTAGACCTTCCATTTATAAGGGGGGCATTCCAAGGAGTAGAAATGCATGTCTGTATGACTTCCCTTATTTCTCTTGAGAAACCAAGTTTCTGGAGGACAGCCATTAGATATGGATGGCTTACCCTGTCAAAAGCATTAGCCATATCTAGCTTGATTATGAGGCCTTTTTCCTTAGCATACTAGAGTGTACAACTTCCTGTATAATAATGACATTATCTATGATTTTCCTGTTGAGCACGAAACCTTGGTCTTCTGATATGATTATAGGGAGTACTTCCTTGATTCTATTTGCAATTATTTTTGTTATTATCTTGTAAGAGGAATTGCAAAGAGAGATAGGGCAAAACCTGTTTAAAGTTGAGGGGTTTGCTTCCTTTGGGATTAGAGCAAGATAGGAAGATTTTGTGTTACCTACAATTTTTTTTTTTTTTAAGACATTCTTCACCATTCTTAAGAAATCCTTTCTTATGGCATACCAGTGAGATCTGTAGAATGCTATTGTGAAACCATCTAGCCCAGGTGCTTTGTCTGGATGCAGGCTCCATATGGCTGCCACTACCTCTTCTTCTGTGGGATCCTTGCACATTGCAGCATTTTGCTCTTTTTTTTGTGTGTGCTTTAAGAAATCTTCACTCTCAGCCATTTCTCCACTGGTTGATAGAAAGTTTTTAAAGTGCTGATAGGCTACTTTTTTAGTTCCTCCGCACCTCTGACCTCTTGGCTTTCAACTTGAATTTTTTCTATTTGGTTTCTTTCCCTTCTTATTTTCATTGTGTTGTGGAAAAGGATGTATTTTTGTCCCCTGCCTTGAGCCACAAACTTCTGGATTTCAATCTTGCCTCTTCTTCTTCTTTCCTATTTTCCCTATATATTTCCCAGAAGATTTCCTTCTCTCTTAGATAATCTTGCTTGCCTTCTTTTGTTGACATTGTTAGTCACCAAAGGAGTTGGAGCTGTAAATTTAGTTTAGAAGAAGATCGTTGATAAGTTTAATATTTAACATAAAAACAAACATCTTACTATTGATCATAAATTAGTCAAGAGAATACTTCGTGATTGCCCTTCCATGTACCATCAATAATGTCATATAAATTTATTAAGAATCATCTCATAATTAGTAATGTCTTTCTGCAAAATGGCTTGTAGCATTGGCAGGAGATTTTAAAACAAGAGTATAATTCATTGTTTTGACCGTGTTGTTGAAGTATGAAATTGTTTCCTTTTTTACTACCTCTTTCCCTCTCCTTTATCTTTTTGTGACCATTTTTGTAGCAATCTCAACATACTCAAGGTTATTTCAGATTATATAAGGTACTAATCATCCGTGTTTTAGAATTTATGTTTCTTTCTTAATTATAATGAAAACATATCTACAATTACATAATATTGTATCTGAAGATGACAAATGTTCATGACATGGACGATCACTTATCCACATGATTGGAAGGCTACAAAGATCAAGAGATTTAAGAGTCAAACTATGAGTATGACGGTGCAACGATCAAGCGAAGATAACCAAGAGATCACGACGACATCATGTGAGCATACAAAGACCTGTTCAATCATAGGGATATGATTCAAGAAGAATCCCTCATGATTTTCTCTTTCAGTAGCAAATCATGAGGAAATAAATTTCTAATTTAAATCTATTTCCTCGATGGGAAAAAAAATCATTTCTTATCATCATAGAACTCTTGAATTAGTTTTAATGAAAAATGTATAAAAGCCATAAGGAAAAACCCAAAATAAAATTCACAAGTTAAGTACAGTGTGGTTCATTTCCATTATTTATGAAACTTTGTTTTGAATTAATACAATCCTTTATTTTCAATGCGTGACTAAGCAATCATTTGATCAGTAGCAGGCTTACACTCACGGGAGGGCCCCCTGGCGAGTTGTAAGGATATTTAGTTTTGTTTCCATTTGCTCATAACGTGATAGTTTCCTGAAGTTTATTTTCTCCTTGATTAGTTTCATTATAATTTTTTTTTTATCATTTCTTATTTTGGTTTCAAAGCACTCATAAAGGAAAATTACCAAAAATAATTTGATTTTCATATGCATTTCCTTTTAATTTTTATTACTTAGTTAATTTTGTAGATAGTGAAAGAAATGCCTTTTAGAGTTAATTGCACACATCAGTAATCATTTGGAGTTACAAGTTCTCATTTGATTTTTTCTTCTGCAAGTAGTTTCATTGGCATTCCTTTCTGAAATTGTAGTTAATTTCTTTTCTTTCTGCAATTAGGAATTCATATTACTTTATGCGATTGCCTTTTGTGCAGTTAGTGTAAAGGGTCCTTTCTGGAAAGTAGTGTTTTCAATTCTGCAAGTAACATTAAAATCCTTTTCTTGCAATCTAGTGTTAGCATTTCCTTTTATACAAATAGAAATAGGTTTTGAATTTTGCAATTAAAAATAGATTTTCAATTCAACAAGCAATAGGTTTCAATTCAATCAAGTAATTGGGTTTTGATGTAACTTTGAATAGAAATAACTTGTGTGTGATTACTCTCTAAATGTCATTTAAACATTTTTCCATACTTAGAGTAATTTCATACTTAGAATGATTTAATCTAAAGATAGAATTCCTAGCATATATAGTGCACATACACTTCATAAGTACATAGACCTCGGTTGACGATTAATGAAGTAATTTAAGAAAAATTAAATTACCCAACATTTTGGTGTTGTTGTTGGGGAGGTGTATATAGGATTCCATTCTTGTTTTGCATATCATGTTAGGTGCATTCAATTTTGTAGATGCATAATTAAAGAAGGGGAAAAATAATTTATGCATAGAGAAAGGGATTCTAGGGGTAGATTTGTAAGTAGAGGTAGAAATTCAATTCCAACATATCCGCTCACCCCCACTAGACCTCGTAGTGCCACACCATTCAATCATACTCACATTCCATCATTTGCAGGTAGACATAGACTTCCTGAGGTGCATAGATATGAAATACAACCAAAAGATTCGCCAACTTCTTCTACCAAAGTTGTAGTTGAAGAACCTACATCCCCAACAAAAGGAGTAATTTTCCTCTATTCGACGGGAGATCAACTTCTAGGACAAGAACTATAGGTTCCTAGTGAAGAAGAAGAAGGATAAACTTATTATAATATACCATTAGTAGAGGAACCAGAAGAAGATCTAGGCAATCCTATTATAGAACCTTATATTAGCTCTGAGGAATCTACAATCGCAGGGGAAGGAGAAGGAGAAGTACACAGTGTAGATTGTGAACTTAAGATTGGAGGTGGAAGAGGCAAAGGAGGAAATAAAGGATGAGGTGGTGGAGGAGGTGGTAGAGGTGGTAGAGGAGAACCATATACTTATGTATTTCCCATTTTTTATGAAGATACCACAACCATAATGAAAAAACATTCACCCTCCATCCTCCCTAATTTCCATGGTTTGGGAAATGAGGACCCTAAAACATTTCTTTTTGAGTTTGAAGTTCTATGTATATCTTATGACTACTTACTTGATCCTTAGAAAGTGAAATTATTCCTAGTTACTCTTAAAGATGGAGCACTTAAATGGTTCATGGGACTAGGAACACATACTATTAGAACATAGGAAGAAATGAAAAATGTGTTCTTATAAAAATACAAATATTATTGCATGCCTCATAACCTTAGGGATGAAGTATTTAAGATGATGCAAAAAGAGAATGAAATCCTTGAAGACCTAGTTGAAAGATTTTCCTATAATGTTAAAATGGCTATGATGCATAATTTAGATGTTGAAACGTTAAAAAACTTTCATTAAAATCCATAAGAGATGAATGGATTGACCTTCTCAATTTAATGGGCAAGGGAGATGTTTCTCAATTTTCATTTGGTGAAATATGTGATTTGTGTAAACATATATCAAGAGGAAAAGCTAGAACCAGTAAAATCCAAAGAGATCTTGCTATGTCTAGAATTAGTAAATATGCAACTGGAAAACTAAGTAGAGCTGAAATAGGAAATTTTCTTGATAATTTCAAAACTGATATCCTTGGGAGTCTTAGTAAACAACTAGATACTCTTAAGATACAAAACAAGAAAAAAGCTGGGAATGTTGCATTATCTATTTTCTATCCTAGTTATAGGAAGGAACATGCCTTAAAGATAATATCCCCTTGATAGTATAGAAATTTGTGTCATATGTGTTGAAAATCATAATACAAAAGAGCTCCCCTCAATACCTGGTCCTAAATTTATTTTTCAGGATGAGGTTGGAACAAGCCAAGTTGAATTACTTTGTTTTATCACTAAAATACCATGGCAATCAACAATCAAATATGACTCAACAATCATATGCACAACCACAAAATAATTGGACAACACCCATGCCTTGCAACCTTGTCCCCCATAATCTCAAAATTCATCTTGGGCACAAGGTTGGAAAAATACTTATGGAAAATATCCTAAATATCCTCAATTTCGACAAACTTATCCTTCTTTTCCTCCACAATATTATCCTCCTTAACCAACCCAACCCCCCAAATCTCAAAATCCAAATCAACAACTTTGATTACCATTTCCTCAAAAACCCAATCAACTACCTGCTCAACCACTTCTGAATCCAAACAATAAGAATCAACATGCTATTTATAACTTTGAAGGACAATTTTCAAGCTCATATGATTACCCCATACGGTCTAAATGATGTTCAACTTAGATCTAGTAGGGTTTTGCAAAAGAAGTCACCAACAATCGCCATCCAAAAATCTAAAGAGGACGAAGTTCATGAAAAATATTTAAATATATTAATAAGAAAATATTCGTCTAAAGGAATATGTTATTGTACAACCAAAGGATGAGCAAATAAATCAAGCTCCTACAGTTCCTCTAGTAGAACAACCTTCTATTTCTTTGCAGGATCCACCTTTTCCTGAAAGGCTTAAAATTGATAAAGGAATAGAAAGGAAAATTATTTTACCAGACTATGATGTGTTAGATGAGCTTAAGAATATTTGCATCAAAAATTATTTTTTCCAAGTTATAAAGGAAATACCAATATTTGAAAAAACTATTAAGGAGCTATGCATTACAAAACTAGGAAGAAAATAAAATATGTTAAAAAGATCCAATTGGAAGGAAAAAATGTTGGTATCATGATGGGGAAACCTATTGTTAAAAAATATCTAGATCCTGATAGTCCCATTGTGAAAATTCATATCCATCGTATTGAAATTCCAAACACTTTGATTGATCTAGGAGAAGCCATCAATATTATGAGAACATACAATGGAGAAACTTAAGCTTCCTAACCTTCAATATACCCCTACATTATTACAATTAACAAATAGGTATGTTATCAAATAATATATGGTGTATTATAAGATGTGTTTGTTTCTCTATATTCTTGGGAATATCCTATATATTTCATGATTTTAACTCCCAAGAATCATTTAGGAGGTCATCCATTGATCCTTGTTAGAAATTAGCTAGCTACAACTGATGCATTCATAAGTTGTAGATCTGGTTATATGTATATCTCTTATGGGAATTCCACTAATAAATTTACATTGTATCCTCCTGCAAAAACAATAACTGAAGTAGAAAGTGAAATCTGGATAGATGATAATACTGCAGACTTTGATGATATGTTTCCCAGTTAGATGAAGAAGATCAATTGATAAATTTAATGAATAATAATGATTCTTCTTCATACTATGAGCAAGATCAAATTTTTCAAGAGCAATGAAATATTGAATATCTATCATCTCACCAAATAGCTTTACATTATATGGAAAAGTTTGGCAATTCTCAAGTAGAAAATTTTCTAAATAAAACATTGAATATTAATAATAATTTGGAATAATTTCAAAAGAATAAATTGATACATATGCTACAAAAACATTGTTCTTCTTATGCATGGGAGTATACTGATATGAAAGGAATTGATCCTAAAACTTGTATGCATCATATTTGTATTCAGGAAAATGATAAACTAGGTAGACAACCTCAGAGAATGATGAATCCTAATCTAAGAGAAATTATTAAGGAGGAATTACAAAAGTTACTTAATGTGAATTTCATCTATCCAATATCATATAGTCAATGGTTGTCACCTTTAGTGATTGTTTCAAAGAAAAATGGAAAATGGAGAGTGTGTATTGACTATATGGAATTAAACAACGCTACTTTGAAAGATCATTTTCCACTACCCTTTATAGATCAAGTATTTGATACCTTGGCGGGGAAGAAGTATTTTTCATTTTTAGATGGTTTTAGTGGATATAACCAAATACAGCTAACACTATTGGATCAAGATAAAACTACTTTTACATGTCCACGGGGAACATATGCATATATGGTACTTCCCTTTGGATTATTTAATGCACCTGCCACATTCTAGAGAACAATTTTAGGTATCGTTTTTTATCTAATTCATGATTGTGTGGAAGTATACAGGATGACTTTACTATTTATGGCGATACGTTTGAGGAAGTTATTGAACATTTGGAAAAAGTTCTTATTAGCTCTAAAGAGGCAAACCCATCATTAAGACATGAGAAATGTTTTATGATTTTCAATGAAGGGATTGTTTTAGGCCACCATATTTCAAGTGATGGAATTAAAGTGGATACATCTAAAGTAGAAATAATCTCCAAAATTTCAATTCCTATTTGTCAAAGAGATGTTAGATGTTTTCTCAGATTTACTGGATATTATAGAAGATTCATAAAAAAATTCACAAAAATAGCCTCTCCGATTTTCAAAATCCTTACAAAAGATTGTGAATTTATTTGGAATTATAACTACCAAAAAGCATTTGAGACATTGAAACACAAGATTACTGAAGCACCAATTATAAGAGGACCTAATTGGTCTCTTCCTTTCCACATTTCTATTGATGCTTCAGATGCAACTCTAGGAGCCGTGTTGGGATAAAAAGATTTAACTTCTTATGTTATCTATTATACAAGCAAAAATTTTACTCCAACAGAGTTAAATTACACTGTAACAAAAAAGGAGTTTTTAGTTGTTGTACATGCCATTAATAAGTTTCATCATGATTCATTATATCAGTGTATCACTGGTTATGAAACTTTCATTCATACGGATCGTTCTATCATTATATACCTAATAAATATACCAATTACTAATGGTAGAATTATAAAATGGTTGTTATTGTTACAAGAATTCATAAATTACTATTCTTGATAGATTGGGAAAAGAAAATATAGTTGTTGATTTTATTTCCAGAATGCATAATAATAATGATGATGTTACTATAAAATATAAATTTCCTGATGAATATCTTTTTACAGTATCTACTAAAGCACCTTGGTTTATAGATATTGATAATTATTTAGCTACAAGAAAATTACAGCCGCAACTGTTAGCAAGGGAAAAGCAAAAAGTGATCAAAACTAGTGCATATTATTCTTGGATAGATGGAGAATTGTACAAAACTGGACTTGTTTGATGATCCGAAGTTGTGTTTGAGAAGATGAAGTACCTGAAATCTTGAAAGACTTTCATGATGAGCCATATGGAGAAAACTTCACTGACAAAAGAACTGCCTACAAAATCCTTCTTTTGGGATATTATTGGCCATCCATTTTCAAGGATGCCAAATAATATGTCAAAATATGAGATAGTTTTCAAAGAATGGGGAAGCCTATTCCATTAGATGAAATGCCTCTACAACCACAGGTACTTGTAGAGCCTTTTGAAAAATGGGCTCTAGATTTTGTTGGACCAATAAATCCTGCATCTAGATAGAAAAGGTATATACTTGTTTGCACAAATTATGTGACAAAATGGGTAGAAGCTAAAGCTCTTTTATTAACAACTGAAAATTTTGTAGTTACATTTCTTTTTGAGGATATTTTTACTCGTTTTGGTGTTCCAAGAGAAATTGTAACAGACCAATGTTAATAAACATCCAAGTTGGTGCAAAAGATCATGGAGAAATATAAGATCAAGCATCAAAAGTCTACTCCATATCATCCACAAGCCAATGGACAAGTGAAATTCACCAAAAAAGCACTTGAAGCAATTCTCACCAAGACTATGCATTTGCATAGGAAGGATTGGGAAGAAAAGCTTCGAGAAGCACTATGGGCATATCGAACCACATGTAGAAACACAACTAGACATACTTCTTATGAGCTTGTCTATGGGAATCAAGTTTTGCTTTCAATTGAATTCCAAGTGGAGACCTTCAAAACAACAACTAAATTTGGCCTCGATCTATGAGAAGCTCAAAAATAGATACTAACATAATTGAATGAGCTAGATGAGATCCGAAAAGATGTTATACAAAGAACCAACATAGTTCAACAGAAAATATCAAAATGGCATGAAAAATTTATCAAAGCTAAAAAGTTCAAGCAAGGTGATTGGGCTCTACTTTTTTATTCCAAATTCAAATATTTTCAAGGGAAATTTCAAACTCATTGGCTTGGTCCTTATGAGATTGATACTATTTTTTTATAATGGAGCAATCAAAATAAAAACTATTGATAATGAACAAGTTACTTTTCTTGTTAGTGGTCATAGATTAAGGTTGTATCATAAACCACTAACAAAGGAAGAGTTTATCAAATATTTGCAAGAGAATTATGAATTCAAGTTGGTCAAGAAAGGGGATTGTTCTCCTCATTCTCTAACTTCATTGTAGTTTTTCTTAATAATAAAATTAAATAAATAAATAAAGGTATAAGCATGACTACCAACAATGTTAGAATACTTATATAGAAAATCGTAGCTAAAACCCAAGGGTTCTTTGCAGTTTAGATTTTCATAATAAATTCCAAATTCCCTTTTCTTATCCCTGTTTCTTTATATCCTTCTTTTTCTAATAAATTTCAGGTGGTAAGCAATACTTCTAAAGACCAATTTCCTTCACTAATTATCAAAGCATTATAAGAAATAAATAATATTTCCTTTGATCAAAGCAACAAAATTTCAAAATAAGCAGCAACATAACTTATGTCATTCTGTAATTGATCTTCAATTCTGCAACCAAGTATGAATCTACATATACAACAAAAAATCCACAGCTAAGGAATATCAAAGGAACTCACAAGAAAAGGTATATAGGATGTTGAATTAATTTTCATAAAAGAACATTATATTTTAATTAATGGGATGATTTTTATTAAATAAAACTGTTGGCTTAGTGGCTCCTGACCTAGGTTTAGAGTTAGTTTCGCCAAACAAATCCCTACACTATTGGCCCTTTCTGCATCAACCCGTGGAGCGTGGACTGAAGTATCACCCGAAGCGGTATGGGGGGATGCTGGAACCAAGTTTCCGCACCCAGAGATGAGCGTGATATCATTTTATGCCCTGAATCTGCCTTCACACAGATCGATAAGCCTTTAGGGATTATCGATATAACTCCCCTTAATCAACTTCTATACCTCCGTGAACAAAGAATAGGTGAATCCACTACTTACGTGCAACAAAGATTACGTATAACCCACTAACTATTTAGATTAGCTTAAGTGTTTGATAACTTCAACATACAACAAGATTATCTTCATGTAAACAGTTATCAGTAATTGTGTTCATATAACAATATAAATCATGTAAAGTCGCGCATCAATACATCATTATTTCTTAAACCCATTATAACATAAGGCACATTCATATAAACGGAAGTAAAGAGATAACATAAGTATTTATGCACAATCTTCTTTATTGATAATCAGTTCAATCTTACAGACTCAAGACTTCCCTGCACACTCAGTTGTAAGGGTTCGCGCACTTTGTTGTGGACTCTACTCTAGGCCTTTATGCACACAGCTGTAGAGCCTTCCTTCTACTCTAAGACTTCTTCGCTCTTACTCTTTCTGACCCATTACACTCATCTTCATTTGCATTACTATGCCTTAGACTCTCTAAGGCACACCTACTTATACAATCCCATGGTCCGCGGACCTTGGGTAGATCTTCAAAAGCCGACTCAACTTACATAAAAGAAGGGTAAAACCCTTTATGACACTTTAATTATCTACGCGCTCCACAACCACAACTTGTGGAGACTTTACATTTTATACAACAAAACTTGGGCTTTTTCCCCAAAATTGACCTTAGCAGACCCCATCCCAACAAACCCCCAACACAAAGCTCATGACTCATCCTCGAGTTACTCTGATGACGTGGAGATCTTACTGCGAAGACCTCCCAACTCTACTTGTTCCATTTCCACTTCAATCGCTCTCTGCATCGCTGCCTGTTTGATCTGCTCTGTTGTCGATCCTGCACTGTCCTCCTTGATTTTCTGCTGCATGCTTTGGAGGCTCGCCAACTTCTCCTGAATGTTGGCGGAGATAATGTAGGCCTCATATAGCCAAGGCCCCAATCTAGCGTTGAGGACTAGCTCTCTCTTCTATGTTGCTTCTACCTATGTAAACAACTATCTCACCTCCTACAGTAGCAAGGCGTTGTGCGACAGCAACGGTGCACGTTGTTTCCCTTACTTCATCATAGTGTTGCTGGAGTTCGCGAGCTTTTGTATTCAAGGCTTGTAGGGTGGGATCTTCCTGCAAATCCATGACTACCTCCATTGCTTTCTCAAAAAGCGCGGTGCAGTCTACCACCTCGGCATCCACTGTCACAACTCCATCCTTCACAATGGCTTCGCGTTATGCCATGACCTCTGGCAGAGTTCAAGGTTGTGACTTCAAATCTAATTTTGTGATCTTCAAGTTCAGCTCAAACTGAACTCTAGCCATTTCTAACTTGGCGTCGCGCACGCCTACAGCCAGCTTTCTTATCTTCACCTCCAACGGCACTTCCTCAAGTATATGTAGTTCAGGCATTGTTCTGCAGGCTTCTGCCACCGTAGCTGCAAGTTGGTTTTTCTTTGACTAGAATTTCTTCTATGCCTCAAGCATCGTTGATTTCTCCACGAACATTTGTTCATTGTTTACTCGATACTCGGTTATAAGGCTCATTGTGTGTTGCTCCCGAGCTTTAACCTCTGCTATCACACCTGCTTGCAGCGTGTGAAGAATCTCACTAGGGTGTGCGGCCAAGTTGAGGTCGATGTTCTTCAGAGAGTTGACAACATCCTTGTTAGCAGTCGCCTCCACGCTCAATGATACATCTAGAAGCATGACTTCCCGGAGATCTAGTTACTGGACCATTTCGGCTGCTTGAGTGGTTCCTATTGCCAAACTTGTTGATGCAGCACTGCTTTGCCCTGCGCCCACCTAGATCCTAGTAGTCTGAATCTCCAGCTTACGCAAATCCTTCTGAATGGTGCTTAGTGCCTGCTTTTGCTGCTACTCAAACTGTTGCAGTAGTTCTATGGTGGTATCCCGCACCTTATCACCTATTTCATCTAGGTCCACCACGAGTCCTTGCTTGCATACCACATGACCCAGCAATATCCCAAAAGGGACACAGAACAAGCATTTCTTTAGGTTTAGCGCAATCTGATACTTTCAACATGTATCCAACATTAAGCACAGACTGTCTACATGGCACTTAACTAGCCTAAACACGGTCCAATCATTGAAATAAACCTCTAAGAACTTGTGAATGAACTCCTTGAATGCCGCGATGACCACATGGGAGAAGATCGTCGACGCATTATTATGTCCAAAAGGCATCACTGTATACTAGAAACATCCCCACTCTGTCGCGAAAGTGGTCTCACTTTTGTCTTCTGGAAAAAATCTTTATCTGATGGTATCTAGAGAACCCATCAATGAATGAATATGCCTCATGCCCGCCAACATTATCCATTACTTCCTCTGTGAACGGAGTTGGAAAAGGATCATGAATGCAAGCATCATTCAGCTTCGTGAGATCTATACAAGTCCTTATTTCATCCTTCTTATTCTTTTCCTGAACGACCATTGGACTCACCCAATTAGATTCCTCCACTGGTTTAATGATACCTGCTGCAAGCATCTTGTCCAAATCCAAACGGACCTTTTCCTTGTATTTGGGATTAAGGAAATCTGGCCTCTCCTTAACAGGCTTTGCGTCCGGTTTCAAAGTTATTTTCATCAATCCAAATCGTCTATGATGCCTTTCAAGTCTAAAAATTTTGTAGGAAATAAATCATGATATTCGCGGAGCAACTCAATGACTTTATCCACCATAGCATCATCCCAGTATTCCCCTATATTCACAAACTTCGGTTCCACTTATGTACCAATGTTTACTGCCTTAGTTTTCAGTGGTGCAATGATGTTGGGGTTATCTATCTGTGATCTATCTACTTCGCAGTGGCCTTCTTCTTCAGGGATGTTAATATTCCTTGGATCCTCATCTTCCCCTTCAGCAGTCATATTATAGCATTCTAGCGCATGTCGCAGCTGGGTGCTCCAATCTGGTTGAATCAATTCCAAGGGATCCTGCGGAATTCTAAAGATTGTTGCCTTAACCTCCTACAACACTTCATCAATACTTCCGAATCCATATTCAAAGCTGAATTTCCTCATAAACCCTTCTCTTAAAATATCCCATTCCATGGTGCTATGGTGAAACTTTGTTTCCAAATACCAGTTCATAGGAATGATGTCCAAAGTGTGACAGAAAATATGCACCCACTCCAGCTACAGCTCCATTCCATAAATCTTAGTCCACTTTACCAAATGATTTCATGGATAATCTCTCCCATCATACTTCTCAGTCAAACAGACCTTGGGGTGACCAAATCGCATCTGCACATCCTCCTATAGTCGCGCCATTCTTCAAAACTATCTTTATGCGTACCTCACCACCGTGCAGGCGTAGTGTGCAACGCCAAATCCAGCGCTTGGAAGCGATGCTTCTCATGCACTTCCCTTTCAAATGCATCCATAAATTTATCCACATTAGTTAGACCATCATAATAAGGCAAACCCCTTACCTTGGATGATACACAGTGCAACGATTTAGTCATCATATTACATCACAATGTAGATACTTTGTGTAACCTATTTTTCCAGTGCTCCAATTCTTCATCCGAATTTGATGTGCAAGAGCTTTCACGATCCCATGCAATTAATCCATCGGCTATTGGATTAAACCAATCTTAGTCTTGCACCGTTACCTTATAGATCTGGTACAAATCATCGTCACTTTCCTCATAGTCGCGGACCGGTTCGGTATATTGTGGTCCATCTGCAGGGTCCAAGGGTACCACCACACGAAGCATTTTCCTTTCAAACAACATTGTTCACTTCTTCAAATTGATGCCCCTATTCATGTCGATAGCCCAATCAATTCCCAAGAGCGTGGGATGTGGATTGTTGTCATCAACAATCTCTATCACTTCAAAGTTAGCCAACGCACCCACACCTTCTATATCTACGGTTACTCCATGCAATCTCTCCATAGGGATAATCTTCTATTGATTTTCCATTCTTAATTTAATCGGAGACCATTGCAGTGTAGGCCTCGCCATGTTTTCCTAAGTCTGTTTAGGAAAAACATTCGCATCCAAACCGAGATCCAAAATAACTTGATTCATCTCGTATTCTCCTATTTGTGCAGTGACCCTCATCTCGCGTCCTGTTCTTGTCTTATGTCTAATGATCTTTCTGACCATGTGGTGCCTCCCTTCCAAGACATGTATTTATCAACTCTTGTAATCCTTTCACAACCCTGCTATCGCGCAACAGTTTCATGCAAGTCTCCAAGAAAGTAGTAAGCATGGAGGGGTCAACTTCTTCAGATAGCCTATCCTGACTTCCTGAGGTAGAGGCTTCAGCGAAGCTTTTATTTGCTTCCATGAATGTCTCCTTTGTGTGCTCTAGATCAAACCCAAATTCTTTTTCTAGAGCCTTGCGGACCCATCCACCTTCTCCAGCCTATTTTCCCTTATCGTCACTAATCGTCACACCACTTCGCAGCATGATATTGATATTGGGATCCTCTTTGCTAGTTTCTTCCTTCATCATCCACAGGTTCTAGGTAGGCTACTTAGGTTGCGCCTTCTTCTCCTGCATTTTAGATATCAATATAGGGCATTCTTCTATCGTGTGGTCAAATTGAGTACAATACCGACATGACGGGCATGTCTAGCTCATACACTCCTGCGCGTAGTGTCCTGTCACTTTGTAATGATAGAAAATAACTTGTCTTGACCTCTACCAAGTCTTCGCCCTCCTCGGCCTCGTCCATGTCCCTAATATCCTCCATGCGCTCCCCTGACGCCTTGGTCCAAAGGCCAAGTTTCTGTTTTCATCCGATACGCATGTGTTCTTTCCATCATTAATTCATAGCTACGATAGTTACACTCATCATGGCCTACTGATTTACAGAAGTTGCAGAATAATTGTTGCGATGTATATACAAATTTTGGCAGTAAGTGGCAATTGTATGTTACATGTTTTCCTGCTACTTGATGGATAGCGCACCACATCACGGTCCCTGTACTTGGTCCTGGTAGGGCTTCTGGCCTAAGAGGCATAGGCACTCCTCCTGCCATATAGTTTGCGAAAACAGGGCAATGATCCTTATCATGCCCCTGGTTCTTACACTTGAAGCACCAAACTTCTTTGTGCACTTTCGGCCAAGCCGCTTTCTCCTTCTTCAAGCTCTGAAACTCCAAGCAGAGGTTCTGCAACTCTGCATGGATCTGTTGAACTCCCAATGTCGCATCCTGAATAGGTGTCTCATGTAGTATCATTGCGATCTCCAGAGTTTCCGCCTGCATTCCTATCTTTCATTGTGACAGAGAAATCCTTAAGTGAGGCAGGAGCACAGCTATAAACCAGTCACGGTGTTGACTGTCTGTGAGATTAATATTAGCTTTGCGGACTCCACACTTCATTCTCTGATCCAGCTCCCAGGGTGTTTCACCCATCCTCATCACGATTTCCTTGAACCCCACTATTGACTGTGTTTGAGACTTAGGCCCACCGAATTCCTTGTTTAGAGTAGTCTGAGTGTCCGCTAATGATGCCACCGGGTTATCAGTGCAATACTTAATGTACCACGTTAATGCACGATCTTGTAGAGAATTAACCAACTGGTCATTCTTCATATGATCATCTGTAATATTTTGTGTTGTCCACACGGCCTTCGAATGAACCAAAACTGGTTCGGGTCCTCATTTCCCAAGCCCTTGAAAACGAGCAATTTCATGATGTTCGACATGTTGAATGGTGGCAGAGGTGGTGGTGGTGTGGGCGAAGGTGTATGCTATGGAGGTGAAGGTGGAGGTGGTGTGGGCGGATGAGGTATTCACGGAAACCCTTTCCTTATTAACTAGACAATGCTCTACGATGAAGCTTGTGCTGCTCCCTCATCATCACTCAGAGGAGGCTCAATTAGCGGGCTATATTCAGGTTCTGTTCAGCCTCTATCCCTGAATAATTTCCACTTCGCGTAGCTCCAAAAATCAAGGTAATGTCATAACCCACTTTTCACACAAGAGCATCTTAATCTAAGTATTCAAAGATCTCAAATACTTACCTCGCAGTCTCTTGAAAAAGCGTCACTTTTCTTTGTTGTAGCTGACTGAGGTATCAACTGCAAATTTTGTCACAAATCCTCCTATGACTCGGTCAAGCCAGTGATCGACAGTGCGTGCGAGCTTATCTTCAGAAGCCTCCACCTTCCTTGGTCGTCTGCCAATTTAGCGATCCACTCATATAGTTTGATCAGGAAGGTGCTGAAGAAGATCTCTTGTATTTCTGTGTATAGGTATCTATCCAACCACTGTTCTTTTGTCAGGTGTGGATTCCTATTTTCTTAAGCCACGAATTCGTGGATCTTTCTATCCAACCACTCCTCAATTTATTTCTTGGTCAGATTCCAGTGATGCGACATAACACATATCTTCATGCAGATCCCAGTCACGGAAATAGAACCATTTGTTGGCTTAATGGGTCCTGACCGAGGTTCATAGTTAGTTTCACCAAACAAATCCCTACACTACTTGCCCTTTCGGCATCAACCTGCGAAGCGCGAAATGAAGTATCACCCGAAGCAGTATGGGGAGATGCTGGAACCAAGTTTCTGCACCCAGAGATGAGTGTGATGTTGTTTTATGCCCTAAATCTACCTTCGCGCAGATCAATAAGCCTTTAGTGCTTAACGATATAACTCCCCTTAATCAAATTCTATACCTCCGCGAACGCTTACGACTATCTTTTGCAGAGGTATAGAAGTTGATTAAGGGGAGTTATATCAATAAGACCTAAAGGCTTATCGATCTGTGTGAAGGAAGGTTTAGGGCATAAAACGACATCATGCTCATCTCTGGGTGCGGAAATTTGGTTCCAACATCCCCCCATACTGCTTCAGGTGAGACTTCATGGAAATCACATACATTGCTTGGTTTTTTGTTTCTTTCCATTGTCTCTATTATTATGGTTGAGTATCCTATTATGATGGGATTTTGGATTTTTCTTTTTTCTTTTTTAATTATTTTTGTTCCCATCAACAAACTGTATGCTTCTACCTTGTTATTTGAAATTTGTCCCAAGCCCCATTCATAAGTTAAAGTTTCTTTCCCATCAGGATCGAGGATTATTCCTCCTGCCCCTGCCTTTCCTGGATTATGCTTTAAAGCCCCATTAAAGTATAGACAATATCTATTCTGATTTTTCCTCCAGTTTGTCAGTTCCTCTTCACTCATTCTTATTTTCCATATACCTCTTGTGCTTGTCTTCGTCTGTCCTCTTTGCCCATTATTATTTATTGTGGCTTTGCTTAGCCAATCCCGCTCTTCCTGTTGCGGGATTTGATAGTTTGTTGGAGCTATTCCTTTGACATTGATTATTTCAGAAGTTAGACCCGAAGTTTTTGAAAGGGTCTTCCCTATCCTTGGAATTTGGTTTTCGAAAATGCACTTGTTTCTTGTCTACCAAACTTTCCAACATAGAACCATTGGAATACATTTTCATATCCTCTGAATTGTGGCTTTTTTCTTTGTTGTGTATGGGTAGGCTTTGCCAAAGGTCTAAAGAGAATCCAACAAGGGATTTTCAAAATTTATTCTTATTTCCAAAGGACTTATCAGCTGCTGCCAACATTCTTTGGCGAAGATACATTCTTGGAAAAGATGTTGAATATTTTCTTCAGCTTGCATGCATAATGGGCATAGTATTTGGCCTTGAAAGCCTTTTTTCTTAAGTTTTCACTGGTCAATATTCTCCCTTTTAAAAGAGTCCAGATGAACATTTTTATCTTAGACAAGCTTTCTGATTTCCAGAATCATGGGAGATCATGTGAAAAGTGTAGTCCTATCACGAAACAAATACTCCATAAGCACCTTACTCTACTATCATTTTACTCAACCTCATCCCATTTCACTCCAATTAGAAACCCTCACCACTCAACTCTTCTCATTTCGTATCAACATTCCATCATCCTTTTCGAAAGGAAACAATCAAATATTGAGCCTTCTCTCTACCATGGGTATCATTGTCCGGTATGAACCAAACAGAATCAAGTTTCTTCAAGCATAGCTGAGAGTTAGAGACCAGTTGCAACAAATAGGGTGGCTTAAGTTCTTCGAAAAAATTGATGGGCATGAAACAGAGGTCACCAAATATTTTGTTCAATATTTCAATGGGGTCAAGGCATAAATTAGAGACAACAAGCTTATCTTGACATAGTCTATCATGGAAGAAGCTATAAAATTGCCCAGAAATGGAGAAAGTTGGTTCAAGAACAGGAGAATGACAGGGTAAACTTCCTGATAGAACCAGGTATGGATATATCCATCTTTAAAAAGGGAATTCTAGTTACAACACTAAAAGGGAAATGAAGAAATTTATTGTTGGTTATCCAGAAATTTTTAACTTGTGAAGGAAGGTTCAAAACCATGTTTTTCTATCGTGTTCGGCTCCTAATGCATTTTATTGATGGAAATAAAATCAATCTGCCCTATTTTTACTTCATAGTCTTAGAAATATGGCATCTAGTATAAAGAGAGAGTCTAAATCTATTGATAATACCCTCTACCATCATGGACTGATCAAAATCCTCATAGAAGAAAATTTAGAAGCTAAGGGAGACAATTGGCAGGACTTTCTGGTTCATAACCACTTTATATAAGTTCAAGAAGAAGACACAAGTAGGAGGGTTAAAATAAAACGCTGAAGGTCATCATCAAACCCTAACCTTGAAGAGAAAATTGAAGTAGCAAGTCCAAAACTTAATGAAACAGGAGCACTAGAGGAATTGTTTGAATATGACACCGCTCTCTCTCTGTACTTTGAAAAATGTAAGAAGAAAAATGAAAAACCAAGTCTTAGAAGAAATTAATCCAGCCTATATCCTAAACCACTTGAAGAACATGAAGAAACAAAGAAAAACAAATAGGAACAATTTGGCAAAAAGAGCAAATGTCAAAGAATTTCAAATTCATAAGTAAATCTAAGAAGAAGCAGAAGAATTTCAAAACTCTCAAATACACAGTCTCCATAAATGATCGATCTTAAAGAAAAAGGATACAGGACACCACCTCACACAATGAGCCCGACAAGGAAAATACCATACATTGATCCAATTCAACAAGAAATTTATGACTATGTGGAATCCATGGAACAAAGAGTGCAATAGAAGGTAAGCTCCTCTCTGAATCAAGAAAATGCATTCAATGAAACTTCTTTGTCAAACCGTAGACTTGAGGATACTTTGAAGTAGGACATATATGAGATAAAAGTTCTTAATAAATATCTCACACAAGAAAGGGAAGCAAGAAAGGTACAAGAACAAGAAATTAAGAACTCAAAATGATAACATACTTTTATATCTTTGCAATTGGTATAAGAAAAATAAGAAACTCAAAGAAAACAATAAGTTCCTTAATAATAAGATCAGGGGTTTGCAGAGTAAAATTATGATGAAGATACCAAGGGCTACCTTCAACATTAGAAAGAGAAAGGAAAGCACTAGTCTAGATGTGCTTGCACAAGCTTCAGAAATCATACAATGAAGAAGAAAGAAGAACCAATTTTTTATTTTTGGTACATGAAGACATGCAAGACCTTTGGTGTGGGGGAATGTTGAAGTCTGAAATTCTTTCCTTTTTTACTACCTCTTTCCATCTCCTTTATATTTTTTGTGACCATTTTTTTAGCAGTCTCAATATACTCAAGATTATTTCAGCTTATAAAACGTACTAATCGTCCATGTTTTATAATGTATGTTTCTTTATGAATTATAATGAAAACATCTCTACAATTACAGAATCTTGTTCATTCTGCAACTAATGTTGAATTCCACAACCATATCCATGATTAGAAAAGTTTCAATGCATCAATAAAGGAATGAAAGGTATCTAAAGATGACAAATGTTCACTACATGGATGACCACCTATTGGAATGACTTGGTACACTACATAGATTAGGAGATATAAGAGTCAAACTCTAAGTATGACGATGCAACAGTCAAGCGAAGATAAGCAGGAGAGCATGACGACATCGAGCGAGTGTGAAAAAGACATGTTCAATCATGAGGATATGATTTGAGAAGAATCCCTCATGATTTTCTCTTTTAGTAGAAAATCATGAGGAGATAAATTTATAATTTAAATCTATTTCCTAGATGTCAAAATAATGTCATTTCTTATCGGCATAGAACTCTTAAATTAGTTTTAATGAAAAATGTATAAAAGCCATAAGGCGAAACCCAAAAGATAGTTTGAAAGTTTAGTACAATGTGGTTCATTTCCATTATTTGTGAAACTCTGTTTTGAATTAATACAGTCCTTTGTTTTAATGCATGACTAGGAAATCATTTGATCAGTAGAAGACTTGCACTCACGGGAGGCGCCCCTAGTGAGTTGTAATGATATTTAGTTTTGTTTCCCTTTTCTCATAGTGTGATAGTTTCCAGAAGTTTCTTTTCTCCTCGAGTAGTTTCATTACAGTTATGTTTTGATCATTTGTTATTTTGGTTTCAGAGTGATCATAAAGGAAAAATACCAAAAATATTTTGATTTTCATATGCATTCCCTTTTAAGTTTCATTACTCAGTTAATTTCGTAGATGGTGAAATAAATGTATTTTAGAGTTAATTGTGCACATTAGTAATCATTTGGAGTTACAAGTTCTCATTTGATTTTTGCTTCTGCAAGTAGTTTCTTTAGCATTCTTTTATGCAATTGTAGTTAATTTATTTTCTTTCTGTAATTATGAATTAAGTTTTCTTTATGCAGTTTCCTTTTATGCAATTTGTGTAGAGGTTCCTTTATGCAAATTAGCGTTTTCAATTTTGCGAGTACCATTAAAATCTTTTTCTTGCAATCGTGTGTTAGCATTTCCTTTTATGCAAATAGAAATAGGTTTTGAATTCTGCAATTAAGAATAGATTTTCAATTCTACAAGCAATAGATTTCAATTCAGTCAAGTAATTGGTTTTTGATGTAACTTTGAATAGAAATAACTAGTGCATGGTTACTCTCTAAATCTCATTTAAAATTTCGTCCATACTTAAAATAATTTCATAGTTAGAATAATGTAATCCAAAGATAGAATTCCTAGCATATATAATGCACATACACTTTATAAGTACACGAATCTTGGTTGACAATTAATGAAATAATTTTAAAAATAATTAAATTACCCAACACAAGCTTTCAATGTAAATATACAAATAAGTAAAACAAATTCATTTCTATCTAAGCATCATCTCCAATTGCATTGGCATAGAAAAAACAGATATATAAAAAAAACATCACATAATCAATTATCTTTTTTCTGCAAAGTGGCTTGTAGCATTGGTAAGGGATTCTTAAACAACAATATAATTCATTGTTTTGACATATCTTTGAATGAACATTTTCTATTATTTTGTGTTTTTAAATATGCAAACAATTAAAGAAAATTCATGGCTATCCAAACTTCATTACCAATTGTATTGCCATGGAAAAATGACATAAGAGATACTATGTGATGTGATCCATATGCATTTTTTTTTGTGTTTTTCATTGCAGTTTAATGCATTTTTTATGATGTTGTTCTCATCAACTAGATCTGTGAGAGTTGGAATCTCTCTTTATGGAGTTGGTTGAATTGGCCATCCCTTGTGTGGAGATTTTGTTGAATTTCCTTGAGGTATATCTTTTTTATTCAATGCCTTTTATTTTCAATGTTGCCAGGTTAAGGCAAATTGGTTTTGGAAGGTTTCTAGTTCCAAATAGACAAATTTTTAATGTACCTATACATTACATTAACAGTTAAAATACTATACATTAAATTAACATTTGAATTATAAATTAAGTAATGTTATATACTACACACTAAATTAACATTTGAAAATATAAATTGAATTATGTTGATACACTATACACTAAATTAACATCTGAAAATATAAATTGATTCATATTTGTACACTATACATAACATTAACATTTGAAAAAAAAAAATTGAGTAATGTTTATACACTATACAGTAAATTAACATTTGAAAACATAAATTGGTTCATGTTTATACACTATACACCAAATTAATATTTGAAAAAAAAATTGGTTAATGTTTATACACTATACACTAAATTAACCGTACATAATATAAATGGAGTCATGTTTGGTTTCAAATAGGTTCTCAAAATAACTAACACTCTTTGTATACTAGATAATAAAACCTAGTTATATTCATGTAGTAAAATATTTTCATGAGGAAAGTTTTCTTTTTCACATTTAATTTTAATAATTTTTTTGATATATAATACTTTCAATATACTTATAAAAAAAATATCTCTTGTTACATTTAAAATAAGAAAATTTTAATGCTAGAAAAATTGGTGTCTCCACCTACTCTTGAGTAATTATATATATTTTTATATTTTTTGCATATTGTTGCAGTGGTCTTTTCATCGCCAATAATCATATTATGATATGGAAACTTACTCTACATAGTGTATTCCTTATTATATGATCTAACATAAACAATTTAGCAATAGCACTTTATCATACTTTGATATTTAATATTGTGAAGTAATTACAATAAAATTATTTAATGATTTGTAAATTGATGTGTATCTCCCATTATCGTTCATCACATTATCGTTCATCACAATATCTATGATAAAATTGTACTTAATATCCAAAAATATACAATATTAGAGTTTATTATTCTTTTGATTTTTGAATTTGTATGCATGCAAATTAAAATTTATGTAGAAAATAGAGGACAAAAAATAAAAACTCACAAAACACATTTGGCACAAGATATGTAGAAATTAATGTGTAGATTCAATATTGCTCATGAAATTTTCTAAATCACAAGACTTGAAGCTGCTCTACCAATCTATGGAAGGTAATTCATCATATAAAACAAGAATCATTGGCATGCAAAAGGAAACATCACACATGCACAAAGATTTATCTCGGGGAAAGAAACTGCTCAAAACCCCTTACTATCTATATTGCATTAATAAGAGAATATAGAAGAAATACAATGCTTGCACAAGCTTAATCACACCCTACAGGTGTATAGTCTATTCCTCTACTTGAATGACTAAACCTGGCCAACACTTATCCAATCTCAAGCCTTCCCAAGCTCCTATCTCCTAGCGTTGTTCCCTTGGGAAATTACCCCTATATTTTTAGGATTTTTACACTCCAGAATTTCACAATAGCCTTAGGTCATTCTTTGACTGCATGCACCACCTATACTCACTGGAATATGATACAACTAATAGTACACTACCTTGGAATCTCCATCTCAACTGGGTAACTCAAATTCTCTACACACATGATCTAATTTAGGTTGATTGATTAGTTATCTGGATGATCAATGAGTGTGGTTGAAGTTCCACTTCCACAATTTGTCCTTCCACTAGTTCCTCCAACAGTTAGAACTAGTTTAACTGGCCATAACTCAATTTAACTGAATTAAATTTCTACAACTAAAATTAACTCATCTTAGGCTCCTAAATTTTAGGAACCCACTACACACAACTAAACTTCACCTCACTCGAATTAACTGAGCTAGACTCCTATTTTTTAGGAATCAACTCAAGTAAATTGAACTTCAACTCATTAACTCAAATTGAATGTTCTTAACTGAGTGACAAGTGTTATGTCACCTCACTTAACTCCTCCAAGTTGTCTGATAATGTGGAATTTTAAATTTTCTCAATTTTAATTAAGGAAGCAATGAAAATTGAGACTTTCTTGTTGCATTTTCAACACTCATTCTAAGCAAGAAAGGTATTATCAACCACCCCTATCTTGCACTTGTGGAACTCGAACTTCCCTCTTGAGAAGGTCTTTGTCAAAATATCTGCATATTGTTCCTTTGTTGGAATGTACTGCAACAACATAATCTACCTCTGCACACAATCTCATTGATGGTGGTACCATATATCAATATGATTGGATTGATCATGAAAATAAGATTCTCATAGAGTTTGATACAACTCTGATTATCACAATAAATCATAGTAGGATCCATCATATGATTAAACAAGCCAACAAGTATCTTCCTCATCCATATCGCCTCACATATTTCTTGACTTGCATCCATGTATTCTACTTCTGCTGAGCTAAGTGCCATTGATCTCTACTTCTTGTTATACCAAGAAATTGTTGTGGACTGAACACTAAAAATTCCACCTGATGTACTCTTCTGGTCTGATGGAATTCTCGCCCAAACTGCATCAATGAAGCCACACAACTTCACTCCCTCTGTCTATATGTACCAAAGTCCAAACTGGGTAGTGTCTCTGAGTTATGGTAGAACATGTTTAGCTCCCCTCCCAAACAATTTGGTTGGCCTAACCATGTCTTAACTAAGTTTGTTTAATTCATAACACATGTCTAGTTGTGTGTTTGCCATATACATGAGTGAACCTACCAACTACCAGTAAACAATCGCATCCACTTCCTCACCTGAAGTGGCATCCTCTTTCCTTCAATTGGTTGTTAGAGGAGTCTCCGTGAGTTTGCATCTGTCCATGCGAAACCTCTAAAGTATCTCGTTAGCATACTTGCCTTTAGAGACAGCAAGTTCCCCATCACCTTTCCATACTTCCAATCCAAGGAAGTAGTGCATGAGACCCATGTCCTTCATCTCAAACTCTCTTGCAAGGTCCTCCTTGCAAGATCTAATCAACTTCTCATCACCAATAAGGATCAAGTCATCAACATATAAAATAATAATCAATAATTTACCTTCTACCAAAATATGATAGAGGCTTGCATCTGCTTCAGTTTTGGTGAAGCCCAAGCTGGTGAGATAGCTATCAATCTTGGTGTACCAAGCACGGCGTGCTTGCTGATACCATACACCACTCACTTGAGTTTGCACACATGAGACTCTCGATCATAAGTCTCAAAGCCTCTTGGTGTCTTTATATACACCTCCTCCTCAATAAATCCATTGAGGAATGTTGTTTTAACATCCATCTGGTGGATCTTCCACCCCATCTGCACAGCCAAAGCAGGTATTGATCCGATGGATGAGTACCTTGCTATAGGATCAAAGGTCTCCTCATAATCAATTCCATCCACCTGAGAGTATCCCTTGGCCACAAATATAGACTTGTAATTTTATATGCTTCCTTCTGTTGCCGACTTCCCCTTGAAGATCCATCTCGAACCCAAAACTGATTTGTTTACTAGTCTTGGGACCACTTCCCAAACACTGTTCTTCATAATGGATTCATACTCCTCCACCATTGCATCAACCCATATTTGTTCTCTACGTATTCCTCGAAATAGGATGGTTTAGTCTCTACTATCTCATTCATAAGAGCCATGTAGCCAGTGTACCGATCTGTTGACCTTCTCTAGCTATGTTGATTTGAAAGATCACCCACATTCTCCCTCGCATCCTTCACAAGTCTCTCAACTTCTCTGGTTCTCTTCATGCCTTCTCTGGATGGTTCTACTTGAGTGGTTGTCTCCACTCTATGCTCCTCAACTTGTGTTTGCTCCACAACATCCCGAGGCTCCTCCTTTGGAGATAAATTTTCCTCCTATGGTGGAATTTGAAGCTCCCTCTCAAGCGAACACTACATGGCTTTGTCTTAATCAAATTTGAAATCCCTTCACACAAATTTCATTCTAAGGGATGGAAAATACACATGGTAGTTGTGGGGAGTTTTTGTGTAACCTAAACATACCCCCAAATCTAATATCGACTCCAACTTCTTCCTTGACTCTTTGGAGACATGGAAATAAATATAGGCTCCAAACATCATGAAGTGCGACACATCTGACTTCCTCCCCAAGAAATCCTCCTTTGGTGTGATCATGCCAAGAATTTGATGCAGACTCTTGTTCTGCAAATAGACCATTGCGTTGCATGCTTCAACCCACAAATGAAAAGGTAGGCTTTGGTCATGCAACATCACCCATGTTGCTCCCATAATTCTTTGGTTCTTCCTCTCAGCCACCCATTCTACTATGGTTTGTGGGGTGTTGTCAACTCTTGTCGAATGCCTTATTTTGCACAAAACAATTTAAACTCATTCGACACGTACTCACCTCCATTATTTCTCCTAAGATCCTTCACCTTCTTGCCCATTTCTTTCTCCACCAATGCATTGAACTCTAACTTGGAGAAAGTCTCATCTCTCTTCCGCATGAAGAATCTCCAACACTTCTGTGTATAGTCATCAATAAAGATAAAAAAAATACTTGTATCTAGTAGCAGAGGCTATAGAGAAAGGTCCACAAACATCAGAGTGGATCCTTTTAAGGAATACATGTGCTTCACTATCCCAATCATGGAAAGTGGCTTTTGTGTACTTCCCCAAGGTACACCCTTTGCATGTGTCTTGTTGCTCTAGTGCTCCTTTGGGGAGGCCTATGGTAATCTGTTGCATGATCCTCAAAGTGCCATGATGCAAGTGGCCAAGTCTTCTATGCCAAAGTTTGCCGACATTGAGGCTCTACACCTTCTCCTCCTTTGTGCTCAATGCAGCACAATCCTCCACATCTAGCTTGTAGAGGTTCTTCACACAAACCCTGTTCTGCTTCACTTTCTTGTGGCTATTTGTCACAGGAACATCTTACCTTTGTTGAAGATCACATCAAAACCACAATCTTCCCAAACTACAATGAAGACAAGATTTTTATTTAGACCCAGAAAAAAACATCACATCCTTGAACTTCAAAGGGGAGCTCGACTCCCTATGAAAGGTGACTGTATCAATCCCAGTCGCATTCTACCTTCCACATCTCCCATCTCAATATGCATCTAGAGATCCTTCTCGTCCAAATCACTATATATATATATATATTCGCCGTCATATGGAATCAGGCACCATTGTCGAGATACCACACACTTCCCATCACTATGCTCGCCATGCATGTAATGAGATTAAGATCAAGCTCAAAATGTGAAGCCAAAGGTTCACTCGCTACTCCTTCTGTGGTTGTTATGAAACCAGCTCACAAAAAGATAGAAAAGATAGTTGAACGCCTTAGAATTCAACCTCTTCAAGGGAGCAACCTCCTTTACATTACACAAATGAACAATTCTTGGATGATACAAATGAAAATACCTCCTTTCTATATATAGGAGTCTAAGGGGTCATAATATAATCAGAGCCGACATAACAATAATAATGTAAGGGGCATAAATAATAACAATAGTGGACTGTATATGCGGGCACATATACAATATGGGGACTACATGGGTACAACAATATAATAAGGGGGTTGTACTAATAACAATAAGGGGTTACACTAGTAGTATAGGGACCTAACATGCCCCTCTCCTTCAAAAAGTGTTTTCCTCAATGCTTGAGTAGTTTTTTATGCTTCTATATAAAAAATTTGTCCTCCCATGTGGAATTTTCAGCAAGTTATTCCACCTGATGAAATACTCTGAAATTGATCAATTTCCTAGCTGTCAGGTTCTTGTTTCTATGACTGCTCCAGGTTCCAATATGATTTTTCCTTCCTCTTCAAGTTCTGGAAATATTGTTTGAATTGGGATATTTTGCAACTTTTGAATGAGTGGCCACACTTCTTTGTCCTTCTTCCATTCATCCTTTGCTTCGTTTATCCAATTTGATTGGATAATAGAAATAGCACAAAACAATGCTTCCACATCCTCATCCTTTCTTGAGAGTGCATCTGCAACAAAAGATGTCTTCCCTTTTTTGTAGATGATGTCAAAGTCATAACCCAACATATTTGTGACCCATTTTTTATGTTCTTCTAATGATAATATTTGTTCTAAAATGTATTTAAGGCTATCATGATCCATTTTTACCTTGAAGTGTCTTCCCATTGGGTAAGGTCGCCATTTCTTAAGTGCATGTAGTATTTCCAACATTTCCTTCTCATAAATAGATTGCTTGAAATGTAAACTTAAAAATACCCAATCACCTACATCAAAACATTTTTCACTTCGATGTTGATAAACCTGTTTTTTCATTCGATTCTGCACCAAAGTGGCATTATCCTTTAAAAGTTGGAGAACTTGTTGTTGATGCTTGATGTGATTTTTCACTGCTTGAACATTTTTCTTCTTGATATTTCCTTCTATCTTGAGAGTTTGAGGAGTGGTAATTTCTTCCAATGCTTTACAAGATATGGTCGGATTCATTTCTTGATGCTCGATGTGATCTTTCACTTCTTGAACATTTTTCTTTTTGATATGTCCTTCTATATTGATAATTTGAGGAGTAGTAATTCTGGCCAATGCATTACAAGATATGGTTGGATTCATTTCTTCTTTCTCGATGTGATCTTTCACTTCTCGAACCTTTTTCTTCTTCATATGTCCTTCTATCTTGAGAGTTTGAGTGGTAATTTTTACCAATGCTTTACAAGATATGGTTAGATTCACTTCTTCTTTATTTGAGGTTGGGTCCTGGCGTATATGCTTTTCTTTTGATGTTTCTTGATCCTTTTCTTCCTCCTCTTCATACTCTATGTAAAATAATTTCTTCTCAGCACACTTATGACCTTTAGTGCATTTTCTATCACAAGTGTAACAAAGCCCTTTTTCTCTTTTTTCTTCCAATTGTTGTGGTGTAAGACTTGTAGGTTGTGGAAGGCTAGGAGAAGAAACAATTCCATAATTATAGTCATGAGTGGTGGGATTCCTTGTTTTCATAATTTCACTTTCAATTTTTCTTGCCAACTCGAATGCCTCCTCCAATGAATCAGGTTCCCAAAAGCGAACCTCATGTTGAATGTTATCCTTTAAAGTCCCTATGAAGACATCAATCCTTTGCTT
>APFE031435657.1:266963-283275 GCA_000404065.3 Pinus taeda
CCTTTTTCTCTTTTTTCTTCCAATTGTTGTGGTGTAAGCCTTGTAGGTTGTGGAAGGCTAGGAGAAGAAACACTTCCATAATTATAGTCATGAGTGGTGGGATTCCTTGTTTTCATAATTTCACTTTCAATTTTTCTTGCCAACTCGAATGCCTCCTCCAATGAATCAGGTTCCCAAAAGCGAACCTCATGTTGAACGTTATCCTTTAAAGTCCCTATGAAGACATCAATCCTTTGCCTCTCTGGAATATAATTTACCCTTCTATTCAATTTTGAAAGTCTTCAATGTGCTCTTCCATTGAACCCTTTTGTTTGAGATTTATCAATTGGCTAAAGAAGGAGTTTCTCTTTGTATCCTCATAATGTGCTATCATTTCCTCCATGAAAATTGACCACGTGACAAGTGGTTGACAAGAACAAAGCCCTTTATACCATAAAAATTGATTCTGTTCTAAATAATTAGATGCAATACATACCTTTTGTAACAGTGGTACACCATGTAGATCAAAATATTTCTCCATCTGTAGTATCCAATTTATCGAATCCTTTGCATCAAACTTCCTCATCTCGCTTTTTCTGATTTTAGGAGCTCGATCTTGAAACGACTATAACTTTGTAATTTCAGATCTTCTAGTTTTGAAATCGCGACCTGCAGTAACCCTTTGCATCCTCTTTCTAATGCCACTAGTCCGATCCAAATTGGATTCTCCAAGGAAGAGTTATGCCAAATCTCCCGCGGTGACCTAATTGTAGACCTTTCCAGAAGAGCAAAATTGTATGAAGTGCACGTGTCACTGTTTTGACCTTAGTATTTGAAAAATATACACAGGAAACTATAGTTTGTCCTCTTTCCGTAACTTCTTACGAAATTTCAATCTGATGCTCGAAACAAAAGTTATAACGATTTTCCCAAGGTCACCTATTTGGAATGTAATTAGGGAGTCTGTAAAAAGGCCAACTTCGTTAGATCATATCTCCGCAAATATAGTACGAAATTCTTTGAAATTCGGACCCAAGGTTCATAACAATTTCGTCCCAGATGGGTTTTTCTTAGCATCTGAAACGTCGCAGAAAAAAGTTATAGCGCAAATGCCACGATGACCTATTTGGAGCAGCGAAACCCTAGAATTCAAAGCTCTGATACCAAATGTTATGGAACCAGCTCACAAAAAGATAGAAAAGATAGTTGAACACCTTAGAATTCAGCCTCTTCGAGGGGGCAACCTCCTTTACATTACACAAATGAACAATTCTTGGATGATACAAATGAAAATACCACCTTTCTATATACAGGAGTCTAAGGGGTCATAATATAATCAGAGCCAGCATAACAATAATAATGTAAGTGCATAATAATAACAATAGTGGGCTTCTATGGGGCACAATAGTAACGATATGGGGACTACATGGGTACAACAATATAATAAGGGGGTTGTACTAATAAAAATAAGGGGTTACACTAGTAGTATAGGGGCCTAACGTGGTCTTCTTTCTTTCCTTCTTGTGTGGACTCTTCATTGCATAGTGTCTAAATTCATGACAGTGAAAGCACTTGATTCTGGACAAGTCCTTCTTCTTTTCCCCTTGACTTGATTCTGCTTTGGATTGGGATTTCTTCCTTTTCCCTTTCTTTGCCTTTCCATCCAAGGCATAGTTATCCTCATCCTCGCCCTTGGATGAAGTCTCATCTCTGATATTCCACCTTATCTCCTCCTGTACCAAATCAGACCACAAGCATTCCCAATTTGGTAGTTCCTCCCTCCCATTCACTGAATCTTGGTAGTTGTGCCAATGCTTGAGAAGGCCTAGGAGGGCTAGGCTCACCAAATCATCCTCTGTTATAGTAACACCAACTTGACCAAGTTCATAACGACACTGTGTGAACCTGCTTAGGTAGTGTGCAACGGTCTCGTTCCTCTACATCTTGATATTCTGAAGTTTGTCCTTGAGTGCCAATTTCATGTGGTCACTACTATTCTGGAACAAATCTGTCAGCACTTGTCACATTGCATACGAAGTCTCTTTCTCATGGATATTTGATACGATATGGCCTCGTACTCCCTCCAATATGATCCTCTTCACCTTAGCAACATATTTATTCCATTCTAATAGATCCTTTACATCAGACACTACTGGTTTCAGGATATCATTATCAATGAATTTCTTCAACCCATTATCCTCCAGTACTGCCTCCTTGTGGTCCTTCCATGCAACATAATTCGAGATTCCCTCAAGGGCATACTCGAGCCTTAATCCATTGAAAGCCATCTTCTCATTCTTGAAGAAAAATTGCAACCTAATATGAAAACTTGAACCTCCTGTAATGAAAATTTTGAAATCTCTTATCTACAGTGACTCCAGCTCTGATACCATGTAGAAATTAATATATTGATTCAATACTTCTCATGAAATTTTCTAAATCACAATACTTGAAGCTACTCTACTGATATGTGGAAGTTAACTCACCATCTAAAACAAGAATCATAGACATGCAAAAGGAAACATCACACATGCACAAATATGTATCTAGTGGAAGCAACTACTCAAAACCCCTTACTATCTACATTGCATTAATCAGAGAATAAGAAGAAGTACAATGCTTTCTCAAGCCTAAGCACACCTTGCAAGTGTATAGTCTATCCCTCTACCTGACTGACTAAACCTGGTCAACACTTAGCCAATTTCAAGCCTACCCAAGCTCCTATTTCCTTGCGTTTTTCTCTTAGGAAATTTCCCCTATTTTTTAGGAATTTCACACTCTGGAATTGCACAATAGCCTTAGGTCATTCTATGACTGCATGCACCACCTGTACACATTGGAATATGCTACAATTGATAGTGCACTGCCTTAGAATCTCCATCTCAACTGGGTAAATCGAATTCTCTGCATACATGAGCTAATTTAGGCTAATTGATTATTTATTTGGATGATCACTAAGTGTGGTTGAAGTTCCACTTCCACTACTTGACCTTCCACTAGTTCCTCCAACAGTTAGAACTAGTTTAACTGACCATAACTCAATTTAACTAAATTAAATTGATACAACTAAAATTAACTCAACCTATGCTCATAAAATTTAGGAACCCATTGCATACAACTTAACTTGATGTCCCTAACTTGAATTAACTAAGATAGACTCCTATTTTTTAGGAATCAACTCAAGTAAACTGAACTTCAACTCATTTACTCAAATTGACTATTCTTAACTTAGTGACAAGTGTTATGTCACGTCAATTGACTCCTCCAAGTTGTTTTCTGATGTGGAATTTCAACTTTTCGCAATTTTAATTAAGGAAAAAATAAAAATTGAGACTTTCTTACTACATTTTCAACAAGATATATCTTGGAAAACCCCTTTAGGAGAAAACCCAGTTGGAAGGTGAGGCCTCTGCTATATTTCTTTGAATAGAAAATAGTTACGAGTACAAAGAAGTATGGTATGTGGCCCATGGGATACTACAATGCATAAATCCTCTCTGTGTGATTGCTCCCTATCCCTCTCGACTACTTTTCTTATCTATGGTACTAGTGCACTCGAAAAGAATGGTACACCTTTTCCTCCTTTTCCTCCTAGTGGCCTAATTATAACACAACTCGATAGCCTTCTAGTGGTTAGGTTTGACTCCCGACATTCTTAATAAAAGTTACAATATGGACTCTTCTAGAGTCTTATTTATCATAAGAATGTGGTTATCCCCTCCATGAGTTATGGGGGTTGACATGGCATACACTCAAATTATGGTCGTGAAAACAGATAGGTCAACTTCTGAGTGGAAGAACTGTTGCATATATATTCTTATTGAGGTGATTCTTGCGTTTTTGGAAATAACTCTATGTGAAGATTAGAAAAACATGGTGAAAACTGAATTGGTAAAATTTGACCCCCAAAAAACATCGCTCAATGCCTGAAATGCTCCCAAAACATTTCAGAATCCAATTTCCCAAACTAGGTCCCATCAGTAAATATGGTAATGTGAGGTGATTCTTCCACTTTTTCCACTCTTAAAGCATCAATACAAATGAAAAAGAATATAATGATATATTTTGGATCACACCTTTCCATTTTGGTAGGATTTTATTCCCCGAAACCTTCTACTGAATGAGGTGAAGAATTTTTTCCTCCACCTTCTCTTGGGTGTACAATTTAGCTTTAGTTAGAAGTTGTTCTTTAAACCCAATTTGCCAAAGGTCATGTTGCCCCTATCTCATAGTTTTATACCTCTTCTACAAAATTATATCTTATGTCAACTCTGACTAAGCATCTGATGTCAAATAGTCTACAGAAGGTAGGACTTATTCCTCTTCCTAACCTAACATGGAATGCTCATAGAGTTGCAAATTCTCTACATTCACAACTAAGTAAATACACATGTATGGAGGTAGAATGAGTATATACGCTTTATCTCCCACTTGTTTCGATATCTCAAAGGGACTGTATCACAGAACCTTGATTTTTTTATTGTGACCCTGTTGCCTCTCTTCGTCTAACTGTAACCATACATTGTCTCCCACCTTGAACAAATTATTTGTTTTGTGCAGATCATGCCTAGACTTATATTTTTCCTATGAATTTTTCAGTGTCTCTTATACCTATATATGGATCTACCTAATCTTCTTAGAAAATTTTTGAGCCCTTTGTAATATTTTCCCTTACTCCTACTTATTGCACATATTCAATATCCAAAGGTGAAGGTGCAAAATATCCCAAAACAAGTTACAAATGGGGAATTACCAATAGAAGTGTGGACTTCTTTAATATAAGACTGTTGTATACATAGTAGATTTGCATCCCAGGTCTTTGGATGCTTCTGATTATAACCCCTCAAAAGCTTCACCAAAGTCCTATTGACTACTTCTATGTCCCCATATGTCTATAGATGGAATGTTATATACCTCTTCAACTTCATGTCCATATTCTCTCACAATGTATTGTTAAATTCACTATTAAATCTTGTGTCCCTATCTAAAACGAGGCTCCTTGGTATCCCAAAGTGTACGGAAACCTATCCAAAGAACAATATTGTTTCTTATTTCCCATTGATGTTCTTTTTACAAGGCACGAATAGGTAGTGATGTCCCTTCCTGGTTGTTGGTAAACCTCCCACAAATTCCATGGAAATTATTTTCTAGGGATGAGTGGGTATAGGTAAGAGATTATATAGACCATGTTTGTTACTAGGCTTGTCGGTACAACAAACCATGAATCCTCTTATGAACCTAGCTAGTTGTTCTTGCATCTTGGGCCAATACACATAACTATGCAAGTTGGACACTATCTTCCTTACACCAAAGTGCCCTGCAACCATAGAGGTGTGGGCCTCTCTAATTAGTGTTCTTGCTCACCTTTAGGAACACATAACCTATCCAGCCTCTAGAGTAACCAGTCCTAGAGATATTATTCAATCATGTTGTCAGCATCATGCACATGAATTTGTTTATGCAACTATTGAAACACCTCCTTGAATTCCTCGTTCTCTAAATATTCCTCTCTAAATGCATCATGGATGAATGGTTTTGATTTTCTAATGTCAATTAGGCAAGCACGATTTTGTGCAACTGATAATTACTTCCATTGATATATGGCATTTCTTTAACACACTTCAGAACATCATCACTCAAAAAATTCAACTGGTCAAGCATTGATTGTCTCAGAAATTCGACTCCTTAGAAACTTCAGCATCTTCCCCAAATAGCTTCCCATGTGTGATAGAGAGAAAATTGTGATTGATGAGAGAGTGAGTAAATGAGAAGTTCAAGTGTATTTTTATAGTGATATTAGGGTGCCCAAAATGCACGTCTCTTTGCAAATTAAATTAAATTTTCCTTCTTTTAATTTTATTTCTTCTAAATAGCTAGGGAATACCTCCCGCAACTACCCAAAGATCAACACGAATTAGATTATAATCCACCCACATAGTGTTTGACATTTTTAAATTGTTCCCCTATGATTATGTGATTCTTTGCATAAATTTAGGTAGAATTAAAAAGCAGTACATTCTTTATATTTTGGTAATTGAACATATTTACCATGAATTAATGCCCACCATGATTTATATAGTTATTTGGATAAATTTAGGTAGGAGTGAAAGTAAATATGTTGTAAATAAATATTGTAACAACCCCAAAAATGTAACACTCCCTCTTAGCTAGGGAGGTGTTCCCCTTGACTTCCTCAGATGTCCGCTTTGCTAAAATTTTCTCCATCCTAAGAAAAGATTGAATGAATCTGCTTTGTTAATGTATCCATCCATTTCATGTTCTATTGTAGAACCATGTGAAAATCATCCTACATAAACATCATGCAAAAGATATAGTCACCCTCTAGCCAAGTACCTTTTGGTGATATGGCTAGGTACCCCCTAACTGGGGTAAAAACAAAACTAGTCATGGGTTACTGAATAACCAAGTCATCACTTGGAACCAAGTCAATTTTCCCTGCAAAATGGTGAAACCATAGGCCCATTTTATCACTACCCCATGTCGTCACATGTCACTTGAATGGTAAAATTTCTTGTCTGATGCTTTGACGCACTCACACATACCCGCTAGCGAAGTAACCCTTGCTAATATGGTCAGAACCTTCTGACTGGGGAGCACTTTGGGCCCTGATGTTATTTGGGCCATTCTCCCTAGCCACATTGCATGTCACCTAGTCAATATCGTTTACCTATGAAGAATGTATACCCTGATGCTAAAACATCAAAACTCCCTCTCAACGAGGTAGGTATTCTCAACCACTCCAAGATTGTCCCTTAAGTATACAAACTTCATAGGGGGGAGAGGATTTGTGAGAATGTTAGCAACTTGATTTCCCATAAAAAATTATTGGAGCTTAACTAATCCCTTTCATACCATGTCTCAGATGAAGTGGTACTTGATTTTAATGTGCTTTGACCAGTCATGGAAAAATATTTTTTTTGAAAGCTTCACACATCGATTGTCACAATGTATCACAAACATCTTTAGCGCTCGATCAAACAATCTTGTGAGCAACTTCCAAAGTGACACTGCTTCGCAACTCACAAAACTAGCTACAATATACTCAACCTTTGCAGTGTTGAGTGTGACAAATGTATGCTTCTTTCTCATCCAAGATATCATAGAAGAACCCTAACCGAAGCAGCATCCTGATGTGCTCTTTCTATATTAAACACTTCCTTCCCAATTATAATTGTGTATCCCTACAACTGTACTTCACCATTTGAGACATATCTCAATCCATAACTGACTATACCACACATATATCTCAACACATGCTTTGCCACAATCTAATGTACATGCCTAGGTTCCACTATGAAGTAGCTAAGAGTTTTCACTGCAAAGAAAACATCGGGTTTGGTATTAACCAAATACATCAAGGATCTTATCAACTGTCGATACATAGAGGGGTCCACCAAATCTTATTCATAGCCTCTCAACTTCTTCATATTGGTCGCCATGGGAGTGGCCATGGATTTGCATTCCATCATCCCAAAGTTTTGAAGGATCATAATAATATATTTCACTTGAACAAGGAATATCTCACTTGACTTTTGCCACACTTCTAATCCCAAGAAGTAATGCATCAAACCTATATCCTTAATCTTGAACTCAGAGGTCAATTCTCCCTTACATTGATCAATGTGATTTTCTAATCCTATAAAAAACAAGTTATCAACATATAACGACAAGATCACATGCTCAACTTAACAACCTTGTAGTAAATATTGGGACTAACATCACTTTTACTGAAACCAACACTCATCATGTATCCATCAATCTGAGAATACCAAGCCAAGGTGGTTACTTTATTCCATAAAAATCCTTCTTCATTCCACAGAAATCTGGCTCCTTCTCATGTCCCTCAAAGCCCTAAGTTTTCTCTATGTACACTTCTTCCTCAACTTCTCCATTAAGGAAAGTGGTTTTCACATCTCCATTAAGGAAAGTGGTTTTCACATCCATATAATGCAATTTCAAACCCATAATAAAATAAATAGAAATAATAGTTATAATAGAAGTGTATCTGGTGACTGGAGAAAATGTCTCTTCATTGTCCTCTCCCTCTTTCTTGGAGAACCCTCTTGCCATGAATCACTCTTTGTACTTCTCTATGATGTCATCTACCAAATTTTTGGTATTGTAGATCCAACTGGAAGTTACCATTGACTCCCCCTCAAGTATCAAAACAATTTCCCACACATCATTCTCATGATGGAATGATATTCCTCCATCATGGTATCCTTCCAAAAATTTTGGCACGTTGCCTCCTTGTAGTTGGATGGCATGTGACTCATTAGTGTTGCGTATCCTGAGTACTTCTTATGAAATTTTCTTTCCCTGAAAGTGTCATGGGAAACGGTATGCCCCTCTACATCCTACATTGTACTTCAAAGCCATGCCAACCACTTCCTATATTCTAGAACAATGATCCTAAGTGGATCCACCGAATCAATGGGCCCTTCTAGCTCTTCCTAATGATATAAAGGATTCTACATAGGTATAGAAGGACATAAACCCACATCCTTCATAGCCTCTTACTCCTCATCATCAATATCCATCTGAGATCCTTTGGATCTCTAGAAAATTGCATATTCATGAAATGTAATGTCATGACTGACCTCAACCTATCGTTGTCCAAGAACATAAATCTTGTAATCCTTTGATGTCTCACTTTATCCAACAAATGTTCCCTTCTTCCTCAAAGGCTCCAAATTCATCCTCTTCTCCTTGGGTACATGAATGTAGACTACAAAACCAAATATCCTCAAATGCACCACCTCTATTTTATCACCTGTGAAATCCTCTTCAAGAGTCTTATTCCCCAATATTTAGTGAGGGCTTCCATTCTAATATAAACTATCATTTTGGATTCCTCTCCCAATAAAAACGTGGGTAAATCCTGGTCATGAATCATTTCCTTAATAACCTCCACAATGGAACTATTCTTCCTTTTGGAAACCCCATTCTACTAAGGGTTGTAAGGAGTTATCAACTCCCTCTTAATCCTTGTTTCCTTGTAGAAGGAAATGAGGTCTTTGGAAATATATTCTCCTCCATTATCTAACCTTAAAACCTCAATCTTCTTCCCTGTCAAGATCTCTACATGAGCCTTGAACTCTTGGAACTTGTTGAAGACCTCATCCTTGGTATTCTTGAAGCAAATCCATGTTTTTTGGGAGAAAACATAAATGAATGTCACATAGTACAATAAATAACCCAAAGATGATATTTTCATCAGTTAACATACATCTAGATGATTAGATTCAAGATCCCCTTACATATACTACCACTGCTCAAAAAGCATCCCTTGAAATTCTTTCCAAGTGTACAATCCTTGAAAACTCCTTCATGCTCTACCTGGAGGTTTGGAAGGCCTGTAACAATCTTCCTTAATGTTGGAAATACACCATGATAGAATAACACCACCTACAAAGGAGCCCAAGAGCATGACTAAAAGTATCATGCCTATGATATAAGGCTTCTAAATGAAGCAAAGTTGGGCAATTAAAATTTCTCATTTGAAAATTTTGAGTACATCTCATGCAAAACTAAATCTTGTGACATAGGTAAAATGATGGAGCATGGAGCTCGGGAAGAATAATATCGTGATGGAATTGCAACCCTATGGCACTTTTTTTAATCTCATGGGATCAAGTCATAATCGATACCTCCATGCGTAGTGTACTAGAGCATGCCAGCCCATTACTTGGCCATATTATTCCATGCACATCATATTTTAACATGCCAGACCAATAATTGGATATAAGACTAATCATTACCCCATGTAGGAAAACCTTTGGACAAGGTATATTGCCTGAAATGGTGGCTATCTAGGCCTGTAAAGGTTAGTAACTGATGGGGGTCCATTCAAGAAATCCTTTGGAAATATAGACTTCTCGTAATGGGGGTTTCTTGGGCCTGTAAAGGTGAGTAGTTGATGGGCACCCACACAAGAAAACCCTTGGATAGGTAGACTACACAGAATGGTGGTTTTCTAGGCCTGGAGGGGTGAGTAACTGCTGGAAGACGAAATATGCCCAACTCTCACTAGGTGAGAATGAGGGGGGCTTTTCAATCAAGACAGAGCTAGACTAGATCTAGATTTGTCAAATAAAGACAAGACTAGACTTATTACCTGGAAATACAAAGGAAGAAAAAAATAATTTTAAAGATAAGTATCGGTTTAAAGAATTATTTGTTAAAATTGTGGTTTAACTTGATTTAAAATTTTACGATGAAATATTATGATAATTGGATGCTTTTTATATAGGTGAATTTTTAGCTAACCAATAAAAATATATGAGACTGAATACAAGCAATGTCAAAGTGGTGTAGCAGAAGTGTTATATGAAATCTACAACTGTGACAAAAGTATCTTCCCTAGGCCTGGTGGATTGGCCTAGAACAACAAAAAGACAAAGAAGTTGATGTTTTCCTTAAAGTAAATAGATAATGGGATGAAGCATACCTAGAATCTTTCATATGCTTCACTCCTTCCTTCACTTATATGCTCCAATCCTAGCTCTGGTCACTATAATTGGAACCTGCACAATTAGACAACACAAGCCAATGATCTACAAGATCTATGTAGCATCATCTAATAACTTTACTCAATAGATCAATGTGGTATTGAATTACATGAAATAACAATATCATATATAGGAAAACAAAGAACTCTTTACATTAATATAAATGGAGTGAGTTACAACCAAAAATAGGTGTTGGTCTTGTAGAAGAGCTTCTCCAAGTTGACTTGTCCTTTCCTTGCCACAAAGTGCACCTCTAGTCACCCTAATGCATGGATCACAATAGCATAAGGGTAGAATCAATCTCCAAAATCCAACCTCTTGCCTATGGATGGTTACAAATATATAGATAAGGAGGTAGTTCATGAATTATTATCGTTTTACCAATCGAGGCTTGAGATCCACTCTTGATGGCATGATTAGTTCAAGGGATAAGGGATGAAAACTCCAAGGTAGGATAGGATAGGATTCGATACTTTTATCCAAGGTAACTAGTTACAACAGATCCTAGAAGCTTCTGGAAGAGGAAGCTTCAAAATTCTTTCTGTTTTCCTGAATTTCTAGAATCAACGCACCCGTAACATAGGGAAACTTGTAGGTGATCAATGTAGGCCCATAGTAGGACAAGCTGGTAGTCAACACAGGCCAATGAGAGGCCATGGTGCATTGGGCCTAAAAATGGCTGAAATAAAGCAATTTCAGGAAGAAACTCAGGGATATGAGAGGCATACTTAGGGCTTTGTGTAGGGAGAATAAAAAAGTGTTCAAAGGATGTGAATGATCCTGTTTGAAGGCCTATTGACTAGATGTGACAAAATTGCCTATAATAGATTGCCCCCTAAAGCGCAAAGTCAGAAATGGAAGCTAATGACGGAAGTGATTTACCTTATGATATGTCAGGATCAAGAACAACTAGATAGATCATCGTATATTACAATACATTTACATCATGACATCTTTGCTAAGGGAGGCATACCCATACTCAACATATGATCTAACATTACATGTACAATTATCAAAAGACACGTCCACAGATGAAAAATGGTGGACTCATGACTGGATGACTCTCTGTACGATCATAGCCATCAAACCATTAGAGGGGTTTTGAGGTCTAAATGGACCTCCTAAGAAAGAAGTACAACCAAAATAAACTTTATAAGAACCAATAGGATTCAAGATGATGATGTCAACCATGGGGGATGATTCACCATTTTTGGAGTAAAAAAGTAAAAATATTAAAAAATAATAAAAACTACTTTTTCAACTCGTATTTTAAACATATCTCCCTAAGTTTTTACCCAAATTTCAAGTGGAATTATTAGTTGGATGTAAAATTTAATTCCTCATCCAAGGAGTACCCATGTTGCATACTTTCAATGGACATTACTACACAAAAAATGAGAAATACATGAAAAAACGTGATTGTAATCATGCTTTTCATGTATTTCTCATTTGTCGTGTAGCAGGGCCCATCAAAAGTATGGAACATGGGTACTCCTTGGATGAGGAATCAAATTCTACATCCAATTCATGGAGGAAGGCATTAAAACCATGTTAGAGGAAGAAGGATCTCGAGAAACAATAAGGCCTTCTGATTGGGAAACAAGTCATTCAACACAATGGGAGAAGTGGAGGATTTTAGAAACGGGTTCACTTCCATGTGGTGAGGATAGTTATGAGTAAAGTTCTCCTCATTGCAAATCAAGCCTGGGTAGTGAGGCTTTCGTTTCTCATCAGAGGACTGATTTGTTTGTTTATCCTACAGTGAAGAATCTTTCTTCTTGTTGCATTTTTCTTTCTTCGTACTGCCTATTTGTTGTTGATATTTTCCTTTATTAGATGAAACAACATTTATCATGGAAGTAGAAGCCATAGGCAGATTGGATGGGGGTTTTTGCATAGATATGGTGAGAGAAACACCAGATGGTTTAGTCACCATATTTGAACTGGAAGAACCAATGATGCCATCAGTAATAGGAGATTCTTTACCAAGAGTTGGAGGAACAACATTTGAAGGTATCAGAGCATCTGGTATCTTATCATAGAGCATGCCATATTGGGTATAGATTAGGTCCAAATATTGGGCACAAGCAATCACTTTCTCTTCAGTCACGACCCTGCCTTTAGCTACATCCTCTTTGATAGATGGCAATAGGGATTTAATTAACCATCCCGCTAATAATTGATTTGGAACATAGGTCTTAACAAACCAGCACTAATGTTGTCACTCATGAATATGATTTGAGATGTGAGTAGCCTTAGTTTGTTTAAATTTGGTCAAAAATTTTGTTCCAGTTTTATACCGGATGCACAACTAGAAATGTGTGAGGAAGGTGGTAGCTAAGGAACTGAAATCGTGAAACAAAGCTCTAGGTAATTAAATGCATCATTTAGTTGTGGTACTTGTAATAGTATGTTGGAAAAACGTAATTGAATGGAATCATCGTTAAAGGAGTTCAAAGAAAACCACAAATGATACATCATGACATGGGTTGATGGGCATTCTCCAGGATTCCCTTTGAATTTTGGGATATCAGAAGGCAATATGGTAGGAGTTATCGACCACCAAGGTGAATGAGTGATAATATCATTGGTGAGTCGAGTCAAGACTGATAATTCAAGAGTTTCCACAAAAGGTAACTACCGCTTAAAATCTAGTGGAGGATAGCCTAGATAGGAAGGAAAACCCTGAGAAATAGGTACTTGCATTCCTAGATAAGGAGGTTTCTGATAAAGAGGAACCTAGGCACCAGAATAAGGAGGATTTTGGTAAACAACATATGTGTAACCTTTTTTATCAACTCTAGGATAACCCTGTAAAGGTTGGAATGGTTGGGTTTGGATGTGTTGGCCTTGAAAAGGAACTTGAGGAATACCCTGATAAGTTCTACATTGTTTCCCCGCAAGATTTTTCATCATCCCAACATAAGGTGGATTCCATTGATGTTGTGCCATACCATACATAGTTTGTCCTACCGGAATTTGAGGAATACCTTGCCCAAGAAATTGAGACTACAAGGTACCTTGTAGGTTGGGTAAGTGGAACCTGAGGGGTACCATATACCGATAGAATAGGTTCGGATGCAATATCGGCCTGTAAAGGTTGACTTACATGTATTTGAGCTTGTTGAGGTATAGATTGAAGGGTAGGCATTTGAGACAGAGACCACACAGGTTGAGAATTCAATAATGGGTCCAAAATCGAATCATGTTGGATGGGAAAAGTAGGTTGCCAAAAATTGGCATCCATCCCAGAAAGGAGGACTATAATAAATTTGATTATCGATTTGAGGTATAAAACCGATAGGTTTCCCTCCTGCCATAGGGGGAGGGCATGATGGAGGCAACTACACCCCAAGTGGAGGGTACCCAACATAAGGAGAGTTACGTTGTTGAAGATATGATTGCCCACTAACATAAGGGCCAACATGATGTTCAATTGTAGGTGTAGACGGAGGAGAAGGAGTAGGCTAAGTAGCATTCATAAGGGAAGTTCCAGATGGAATTCCAAAAATAGATGACATGGAAGAAGTCCAAGGACTAGAAGTTGCACCAAAGAAGGTACCAGATAAATACTGATAGTTAGGTGGGACGGACGGGCCACCATACAAATGTGCCTTTGGTGATGTTATAAACATGTACAAGGAAGAAACATTTGATGTATCAACCATAGTGGTGGACATAGGTTGGGAAGCCATATTAGATCCAGTCATGGTTAACAATCCTAATGAATATTGTCACGAGAAATTCGTGGGTGAGTCAAAAGAATCAGGTAAAGGAGTTTGTGCTAGAGTTTGAGGAGGAGGAAGAAGGTAAGTCTGACAGAAATGGAGTCCACTCCAATGAACATGACTAGAAGGATGGGGTTCTTCTTGTGGGATATCTTCAATACTCACAAGACCGGGTGGAAGAGGTTCATTGTCGGGTCCAAGATATATGGATGGCGGTTCTGTATGAGACAAAGGAAGAGAAGGGGAAGGTCCCAAAGTAACAAGTGAATTTGGTTGAGGCACCTCAGGTTCAATGACATCAGGTAATAAAGTTTTTGACTCAAGTAAGTCAATCTCAATAACCTCAGGCAATAAGGTTTCAAGTACTTCTATTTCGATTGTGTCAGATTCACCAGAAAAAGTAGAGGTAATCTCGGGCTTAGTACTCAAAGGGAAAGATGATTCTAGTTGATCAGATTCAGGAGGAGGACCAGAAGTAGTTCCTGAATTTCCTAATTCAGTAGTTTGTGTCTTCTTATGCTTCTTTTGATGGCCAGGAGTAGCCTTTGGTGGAAGAGGAGGCTTATTTTGCATTCTACGTGAATGACAAAGTGGGGGATCTTGTTCTTCCACATTGGATAGTAAATTTTATAAATTAACACAAAAAAATAAATAAAAAAGAGGGTAATCTAGGAATAAACGATTACCAAGAAACCATGAACTGAAATATACACCTTGGGGAACCAAGGACTTATCATACATGTAGGAAATCTCTCTGAATGTTGTGTTCAGTGTATCACGGTATACAAGGCATCTGACTCGGTTACCTATGGCGAGAATAGCAGCCTATAGAGGACTTCCAAAATATATTCAATGGTATGTGGAAGTGCAGCCTGTAGTAGTGTTGTCTAATGCGTAACTTTTTGATGAGAGCGTTCCCATATAATTTTCATGCATGGAGCGCCATCCAATATACCTGAAGGTATGTGGAGAATGATCTTATACACTTACGTATGTGGAATGAGATTTCACCTCTAGATACAACGCTAGAAAACAACGACAAATCCTACATTTCACGACATCAGAACACATCTCTAGCCAGACCTCTAAGTGTTTGTGTTAATGTTACAAATTATCCTTAGGTTGATTCAATAAATTTTAATGTTTATCTTCAATTAAGTTTTATTTTTGAGGCTTACCACGAATTTCACCTGAATATCCTAAAATCCAAACTAGCATGAGGAAATGAAATCATTCTCATTCAATGAAAATCTATCTAAGGAAGGGAAGGGGTAAAGAGTATGCAACAAACAATATACAAAGTACAATTCCCTTTTCATGCAATTGTTCCAATATTGATGCACACACAAAACCCTAAATGCCAATGCAAATATTTTTCTTTCCAAACCACTTAATTTTCAAAAATGATGAAAACTAAGATGCAAAGTTTAATCATTGATTCAAACAAACTTTTTAGAACAATGACTAAAACATCAATTCATTTAAGAATTCAATGATCAAGCAAAATCAGTTTGCAAACGACATAATGATAAGATCAAAGGAAAATCTAAACAAATCCTTATGAAAGGCACTAAAAAGTGAAAGAAAACCAAATGGAGGCTTTATGGAGACCATAAGACACTCAAAGAATCAAGGAAGTGCAACTGGAAGAAGACTAATCAGAGAGAAAATCAAGACAAAAGAAAATGTGTGCATGAACAGGGGCCAATGCATGTGTAAAGGAGGCACCAATGCTTTGTAACACAGGCACAAAGAAGGCTCAATTGGGGTGCAATTCTTTGTCTCTAGACAAGAGAGTGTGTTGGTCAAGGGATGCAGGGTTTTGACACAAAAATTGTAATTGAAACTCAGTGAAGGGTCTTCCTAGGTCCGTTCTTGACTGAATAAGATAGTAAAGGTCTGAAGAAAAGGTAAGACAAGCATAATGGACAAAGAAACCACCAAGGGAATACACCTGATCCTATTGGGTCCCTATAATACTAGTGATTACCCCATTACTATTGTAGTTGTATCCCTTATTAATATTGTTGTGCCCCTATTGTCCCCATATTGTTATTACTATGCCCCATAGAA
>APFE031435665.1:0-11825 GCA_000404065.3 Pinus taeda
TACACTAGCAAGACATCAAGAGACACAACGCTTTAGAAATCCCATCATCCTTTGTATTAGTTGTCTGAAGATTTACAATAGAAGAGCTACAGAATAGATATCAAGAGATTGCTTACATCCAGAGTCCAACCCCTGCTAACAAATGCGAGGGGGAATATATAGAAGTCTATTACAAAATATCTCAGGCATTGAGTCATATGAGAGGGAAAATATCTTCTTTTACTCGTACAGGGCTTGCAGATGAGAAGTTATTACAATCTTTAATGAATTATAAAGGCTCTTAACTACTGTCAGAGCAATTTTTGACCTTTGGGGCTCACGGAGTCGGTTGAGCGCTTTGACATAACTGCTGAATGACGTGTCTGTGCAGCTATAACTTCCTGTGTCTTCTCGGCCCTGTCACCTGTGACTGTTGATGCTGCTGTTGTGGCTGAGTACCTATGCTGAGTTGGCTCAGCCTCTGTCTGCATACCTGCTGATGTGTCTTTGTCCTGCTGTGTATGAGATTCAAAATATTTTCAAAGGCAAAATCACAATTACTGACTTTGGTTTAACAGTAATCGTATCAACTCTTCCCATGTCTCTGATGAAGGAAACTGATGTTTCAAAATTGACCCCATGGTCTCATCAGCCTCTGTATATTTATAAAAATGAGGGGGCTCATCAAATAAATGTGCTATTTCATTCCTAATAAAAAATAGATTATCTACTCTATCAAAAAGAATCTGCCCTGTTACTGGGCCTGCTTCTGATGATGCACTAGATGCCTCTGAAATCTGTGTTGCTGCAAAATTGCTTACTTTCTTGGCATACTTCTCATGGGAGAGTAATTTTCCTGATGGATCCAATAGGCTAGGGAGCACCCTGTTCTGCAAAGCCATAAACCTGTTCTGAAATTTATTAATATCAGCTTGCATGTCCTGGGTTCTTCTTTCCAAGGTCTGAATCAGGTTTCTCAATGTCAGGACTCTTTTGATTAGGGAGATGGTCTCTGTCCTGTTTCCAATCCCCATTCTTATCAGCTGGGAGCTTGTCCTGTAGTTCAGCACGTCTATCATCCTAGTGGCAATCTCAGGCATGCTGCCTAGAGATGCCCTTGCCCTCTGTATTTCTTTGCGTGCTCTTCCAATGAGTGCTATTTGCTCATATATAGCCTCAATATACTCCCATTGGTCTGTTATAGACTGGCCAATGTTGCCCAGATGACCCTCTTAAGCTCTGATGTGACTTTATCTAGTGTGAGCTCTTTTTCTAGCTCAGCAATCCTTTTCTTGAGGGCCTTTACCTCCCTCTCTCTTTCTGCCACGTTTTGTTTTGACTTGTCATATTTTTCATTTATTTTGGCTAGATTGTCCTAGGCTTGGCTAAGCTCAGACATCTGGGACTCCAGTACCTGTATTTCTTTCCTCAGCTTCTGCATGTCCAGGCTTTCAGCCTGCTCTGTTGTTGGTGCTGAGGTAGTTGGTGCTGAAGTGTCTGGGGCTTCTTGCTGCATTTGTTGGCTGGGAGGCGCAGTGTTTTGAGGGATTTCCTCAAGGTTTATTGTTTCTGGAGGTGGCTGTGAGGTTTTCCCTACCTCCTTCTGCTGCAATGCTGCTTCCAATGTGGCCTCTGATTCCTGCAGCTTTTCTTGAGTTTGGATGAGCTCCTTGTATAAAGTCATTAGTAAGGAAGCTGCATCCTTTTCTTGCCTCTGCTGGGCAACCTATTCAGTTTGTGGGTGAAGAGTTGGTGGGATTTTTAATTTCTTTTTCATTGCTGCCATATCAACATCCCTTAGCCTGAGGACTTCTTGCACTACTTTAACATCTTTGGGATCATGCCCAAACTCCACTATGATTTCCTCCAGTGCTCTGATCCTGTTATCCTTAGCTTGAGAGGAAGCCCTTTCCAACTCAAGCCGTGCAGCAGTATTATTCAGGCTATTTTGTAGCCTGTAGTTAACTAGGGTCTTATCAGCCAATGTGGCATAGACCATCTCACCCGTCTGTTTATGGAGATCAATTTGATCCATAGGGTGGATGTCTTTTGCTAGGACCTCCAAATTGGTCCTAATATAGTCTGCAGCTGATTGAGGTTGCTGCACTGTTGGTGTGAAGTGGCTCATAACCATTTTCCCCTCCTGTGTATCATAGGCAGACATGAGCATTTGTTGGTTTGTGGGAGCCATGTTCAGCAGGTGATTGTAGAGTTGAATCTTTATTGGTTCACTCCTCCTCTTGATGTCTTTGAACTGTTGTTTGATGCTTGTTTCTCCTCCCTTCCTCTGTCCTAAGGAGCTCACTTCTCCTAACGCTGCCCTGTCTTGCTCTTGTTGCAAGGAGCTGGCTGATGCTTCCATGCTTGGCATTTCCTCCTCTGAGAAGGGATTTAACCTTTGTCTCTTCTCTGGCGATGTAGTCAGGGGAGTCTCCCTTTCTCTTTTTCTGCTTACGTCCTCCCTTTGAGGGGTTTGGAGGACAGAGGAATCAACCCTAGAATCCTGCCTTGGAGGCGCCATTGGTGCTGTCTGTTCTTGGGTGGCCATTTGGGCCTCTGCTGATTGTTTCCCCTGACCCTGTTGGTCTTTTTGCTGCTGTTCCTGTTGGGGTTGCTGCTCTTCCATAATCTTCTCCTTGCCCTTGCTTTGCTCTTGGTCTGTGGTTTGCACTGCCCCTTGCTGTGTTGCAGAAGATGAAGCAGCTGCTCCTGCTTGAGGCTTTGGCAGAGTAAGTACCTAAGAAGGAGATTCTAAGTCAGCCATTTTCAATAAATGTCTTCTAGCTCTTTCAACTAGTTCTTCTTGAGTGATAGGCTCTTCCAGTGTGTTTCTTCTCCATTTTGGTTGGTTGGCATGTCTTTGAATGTGGAGCATGCTCACATGCTCATAGCTGGAGAGCTTGTATTTCTGCCTTCTCAAGGATATGGAATTGTTAGGGTCATAGGGCTTCCACAGAAAGCTTTGTTTTAGGCCAAGGCCTTCTAGTCTTCTGTCAGCCTCTTTCCAGCCTTCCCTTTTGTTTAAGACAAAGTGGCCCAGTTGATTTCTTACTTTAAGCTGTGCCTTCTTGCCCCTGCCTGCAAAGTGCACCATATCGGCATTGCCAAATTGCCTGAAAATATTCTAAGGCAAACAGTCTCATAGGCACATACCCTGGGCAATCTGTGTTATGGGCGCAACTCACACCCATATATCCTGATACATAAGTTAGTGTTGGTAAAAGTACCAATCCCCTTGCTTATGCACTAGATAGTTTGCAAGAACCTCTGCATCTCATCAATCAAGTCTTGGGAGGTGGGGTAGAACAGAGACATGGCTGGATGGATGAAGAGGTCTATGAACTCAGAGTATGTGTATGGAGAGTATGTGAGGAGGTGAAAGACTGAGGTCCAGTAGACCACTGACCTTGGATTGCCTGCTGCATCAGTTCTCTTGATCTCAAAAGAGAACTTCTCATGTTGGTAGTACAGGATGAGGTGGTAAATGTATGAGGTGTATCTGAACACTCTCTCCCTGGACAAGTTCAAAAATTGCTCATGCATCTTGTCTGAAATGTATGTAGCATAATCATAGCAGACAGGAGTCTTGCCAGGGGAAAACATTGTCATCATCACTAATACAGTCTCATCAATAAACTCTAGTGATTTGTATCCCAAAACTGAGCTAATCATGTATGCCAGGTCTACCCCCAGTTGATTGAGGTACCCATCAAAAATGGGAGGGTGCAGCACTGTGTCAGAGTTTGTGATGAATAGTTGATTTAGCTTCAGGATCTGTGCTTCTGTCAATATCTTGGCTCCTTGGTTGATCAAGTCCCTTAGGGACAAGGGAACCAATTTTTTCTGTGTCTTGAACTGCAGCATTTCCCTGATGGCCTCAGGGGTCATGTAGAATACTACTGCACCTGTAGGGTCAAGCACTGCCCTCCTCATGGGATCATAGCAGACAGCACATAGGTGAATCAGGTCAGGGAACTGGTTGACCTGAGGGAGCTTGAAAATTGGGAGGGAGGACTCCCAAATACCTAAAATGTTTGTCCCCTCCTTATGCTTGGTTTTGAGTTCATTTAACAGATGAATATGGAACTTGCATTTTGATAAGGAGTCTTCAGAGATTTGGTAGTCTAGGTCTGCCAAATCTTGCCACTCTAGCTCTCTCTGGGGGGCATTTAGAGGAGCAACATTCAGGGCTACTGGAACTTCTGAGGTCTGGATGTTTGTTTGAATGCTGCTTGACAAATAAGAAAGGCGCTGCCTGAGAAAGGAAGATTTTGAAGAATGCAGGGTAGGTCTACAGCAATTGGGATACTGTTTGGCTGTTTGAGCAAGAAATTCACTGCGTTTAGTAGGCCTCTGTTTATAATTGACAGCAGGTTATGGGTTTCTGTTTCACAACTGCGCGAATGGAATAAGGGTTTTTACTGAAAATTCAGTCTGAAATAGCTCTGGTAGTGAAATTCGACCATTAATTCTTTAAGAGGTAGCTGGGTATACGTGGTTTTACGGTGACTTTTCAGGCTTCTTCTGTGTACAGGTGTTTTTAGAATTTACAGAGAAAAAACCAGGTTTGCAGGGAGGTTTCACGGACAAATACCTGTTTAATGGATTGCTTGGGTCAGAACAGCAGTTGGGTGCACGCTCTGAAGCTCTGTGGTTGGTCTGGAATCAGTTGGCGAATTGTTCGTCGTAAGGCGCATGCAGAGAGTGCAGAGGTGATTTTATAAAAAGTGCAAAAAAACACGTAAATTTGGCAAAATATGGCTTTTTTGGCTTATTGGCGCGCTTTTTTAAATGACGTCAGCACGTGGGTCCGGGTTGGATGACATCAGCAGGACGTCATCGGGTGACGTGGTGGCCTAAGACTGGTCCACGGGGGCAGTGAGGTGGCGGCCAGGTGGACGAATAGAGGACAGGGTGCGCGGTCGTGGCGCTGACATAAGGGACAACAGGGATGGTTACGCAGGTGGACAGATGTCTTCATATCGGGCCCCCTCCTATACGGTAAGGAATCTGTCAGAGGGGGCTCTGACAGAACATGGGGGCGACGCGTGGATCCGCATGACATCATCGTCTGACAGATATCGGACGATATCTGTCGGACGTCGGGGCCCCTCCGAAATCCACGACGACCGTTGGATTTAAGGCGCGAGATCTGACGGCTATCGGGCAGGGGATATGCACGGAAGATATGGTCAACGACGGTTATCTGTCGGACGTGGGGCCCCTCCGAAATCCCCGATGACCGTAGATCTGGAAAGGCTTGATCGGACGGATATCGGGCCAGCAAGCTGCATGGAAGATAATGTCAACGGGCGGCTTAAAATAATAGCATTTATTGGTAATTGCGCCCAGCGGGACCCTTCGGGTTTTTGATCAATTGCAATAGTTTTTGAATGTTTCTTTTGTAAAATAAAATATACCCGACGACTTTAGGAAAAGGCAAAAATGAAGGTTTTTATGAAATTTTCGCAAAAAACGAATGGAAGGCAAAAACTTTAGGATGGCGGGTTTGATATGAAATTTTATGAAAAGGCGCATGAGGGCTTCCGACCTTAGGATAAGGCGGAGAAAGTGGGTTTCATGATATTTTTGCCTTTTAGAGGGTATAAGGGTGCAAAAAAGGGTTTTTCAAGGGTTTTTAGGCAAAATGGGGAATTGGCTATGAGGATAGGCTCTGATGGAAAAAAGGGTTTAGGCTTGGGTTCTTGAACTTAACCAGGTGTTAGTCCAATGCCCCAGTAGTGAACACATATGGCTATAATGCCAAGGAAGGGATATTTATACATTGTTTCGGGTTTATACACCATGGTGTTATAATAGTAGGGAAAGTGAAACATAGGGGGCTAGATAATAGAGTTAGAGGTTAATATGGAGGAAGAAAGGTGAATGGGGAGCAATACTACTAAGTTTTCTTGGAAACAACTTAGTTTAAAAAGTAGATCAAAATGAAAAGAATTTTGCACAAGAAATGTGGCTTTTGAAGGCAATAAGGACCAATCATAACCTTGAATCTCTCTTATGAACACATCTTGTGAAGGGATTGTTAGTAATGAGTGGTAATCAAAGGGAAAAAGGGAAGTTAGACATGCTCCACTGTGTTGTTTTCCTTGTACTTAGTTAGCAAAGTTCAGCTTAGAAGGAATATCACTTCTACAACCCCAACTGCCTACCCAACTAATTTGCCTAGCATTTTTTGTTTCTTCTTGGAGGGTGCACTTGGACTTGCAAACCCTTTATGTGCCTTTTCTTTTCCATTGGCTTTTTGCTTTCATTTCCTATCTAGCACTACCCTTATTTCTTCCAAGGCCCAAGATTAAGCAGTTGGGAACCTTAGTTTCTCTGCCCAACTACTGATCTTCCAAGATTAAATAGTTTGGACAGATTTCGTTCTCTATTCTACAACAAAAATTGAAAACATGGCATGATCCAGATTAGACTGTTGGATCATCCATCAAAACTTTAATAGTCAAGAAGTCATGTACACACCTTGTCTTTCCTGGAAAATATGGGATCTTTGTAGCAGCAAAAGTAGAGCATATTTGGCACTTGAATTTGCCAATCATGAAAGATGAAACCTATTGGTATAGGTATCCAACAGTGGCTCCACATGGGGATGGTTTTTCTTCTTGAAAGACCAAGAATAGCAGGTCAGTATGCCTTGGCCCTTTAGCTACTGCTATCAAAACTTGGAGCTTTTTCACCCTTGATCTCTCAAAATGTAGACTGACCTATTTATAATACCTACTGCAGTCCAGTCTTTTCTTGCTTCTGCAAGCTTCTTTGAAAAAAAATTATTCACTTATTTAGAGATAACAATATATACAGCAAATTATGTACAAGAGCAAGCATGCTGCACTTATGGAAGGTAATCAAAGTAGTGCTTCAGCATCCTGCCATTGACAGGACCTTCATCCAAGTCAGTTTTATCAAGATTTTCAAGAAAGTAGGTGTTATTTCCTTGTACTGCTTGGATGAGAAATGGCCCTCTCCAAAGGGAATCAAACTTTCCATGCTTTCCTTTGTTTTATCTCCTTGAATCCCACCTGAGAACCTTATCACCCATGTTAAAATCCTCAGCCTTGGTCCTTCTATCAAAAGATTTCTTGAGCTTTTCTTGTAATATTTGGACTCTGTTATAAACTTGGTCCCTGGTTTGCTGCAAGCATATAATCTGATTCACTCTTCTTTGCATATCATTGGGCTCAGCTTGACTTTCTTGGAGTAGCTTCATAACAGGGATCCCTAGTGATGAGGGAAATTTGGCTTCTAATCCATAGACCAACTCATATGGGCCTGACCCCAATTGATCTTTTGGTTGTAATCTATCTGCCCATAAGGCATTGACAAGTTTCTTATGCCAATTTTTCTTGTTCTCTTCCAACACCTTCTTTATCATATTTACCAGGCTTTTGTTTGATGATTCTGCCAGGCCATTTCCTTGGGGATAATATGCAGTAGAATGGCCCAAAGTAATGCGGAATTTGTGACAGAAGCTAACCATCCTTTTAGATCTGAAAGCAGCAGCATTGTCTGTTATTATTTTATCAGGGCATCCAAATCTAGCAAGGATATTGGTCTCAAGAAACTGGATGATGGTGGAATCATTTTCTTGTCTGCATGGAATTGCTTCAATCCACTTTATGAAATAGTCTGTTGCTGTTAGAATCCATCTATGTTGGCCTGAAGATGAGGGATTGATTTCTCCAATGAAATCCAAGCCCCATTGCTGAAATGGTCTCTCTGTTGCAATAGGCCTGAGAGGCAGTGGCAGCAATTGTCTCTTTCCTTCAAATACTTGACATTTGTGACATGCAGTGGTGAATTTCTTGACATCGGAGAAAATAGTGGGCCAGTAGTATCCAGCTCTAAGTATTTTATCCACAGTGGACTTCCAGTATAGATGCCCACCACAATTTCCTGCATGAAATTCTTCCATGATTTTATTAGCTTCATTTTCAATCAGACAATTTAACAAGATGCCCTCATGGTTTTTCCAAAACAGATTTTCTTCCATGACACAGAATTTCAAAGCTTTCATTTTTAAGAACCTACACTTAGTTCTAGAAAGCCCTGGGGGAGCACACAGGTTTTGTAACACATAACAAATATCAGAATACCAGGGGGATTGTTCAAAGGCTACATTGATCTTTGGAGTCGCCAGCTTCGGTTCACTGTCCAGTTGGTTGATGTCTAGGGCTTGGAAATTTGTTTCAGACATTAATTTGGCCAAGCCCTACCCTTTTATAAGTTTTGTAGGTCTTATTTCAATGTCAAACTCCAGAATGTTCGAAATCCATTTTCCTCTTCTACCCTCCAAGTTTTCTTGAGTGAGTATATCTTTGACAATTGGGCTTGGTACATAGGCTATTATATGGGAGTACAGGATGTAAATCCTAAAGTCCTTAATAGCTTTAACCAAAGCATATGCTTGTTTTTCCATGATCTGGTACTTGAGGGGTGCATCTCTAAGAGCTTTACTAAAGAAAACAATGGGTTTCTCATTCCCTTGGTCATCTTTCTGTAGTAAAACTGCAGCAATTGTGTGCTCAGAGGCAAAGGAGAATATGATGAACTCTCTATCAAACTGAGGGTTAGTTAGGACAGGGGTCTGGGTAAGGGAAAACTTGATGCCTTCAAAAGCTTGATTAGCCTCTACTGTCCATTTAAGTTTGGAATCCTTTTTAAGCATGTTATTAAGCGATCTGCTCAGCTCAGCCAGGTTTGGGATAAACCTTCTTAGAAAGTTGATTTTCCCCAGAAAGGCTTGTAATTCCTTTATATTCCTTGGATGGGGCATTTGCTGGATGGCCTGGATTCTATCTGGGTCAATTCTGATACCATCTTTGGAAATAATGTGACCCAGTAGTTTCCCTTCCTCTAGACCAAACAAAGATTTTTTAGGGTTCAAGGAAATTCCATATTTCCTACAAGTTGTGAATATCTGCTTCAGATGTTTCAAGTGGTCTTGGTCGGATTTTGAAAAAGGTGTGAGATCATCCAAATAAATGACAAGGAAGTCATGGATCTCTTTAGAAAAAGCAATATCCATTGCTCTTTGGAATGTAGCCCCTGCATTTTTCAAACCAAATGGCATTTTCACATATTTAAAGGTTCCCCATGGGGTTGTAAATGCTGTTTTATCCTGATCATCAGGATGGACCAGGATTTGGTTAAAACCTGAGAACCCATCAAGCAAGGAAATCCTTGAGGCCCCAACTACTCTCTGAAGGATGTGATCCATCTTGGGCAAGGGGTAGTTGTCCTTTAATGATACTTGGTTGAGGTTTCTCAAATCAACACAGAGCCTAATTTCCCCAGTTTTCTTCCTTGTGGGGACTAGGTTTGAAATCCAATCAGAGAATCTGATTGGTGCTATAATTCCTGCTTTGAACATTTTTTGCACCTCTTGCTCCATTGCTGGGAGGAGCATTGGATTAATTCTCCTCAGTTTTTGCTTAAAGGGCTTCTGATTTGGCTTTAGTGGGATAGTGTGTTGTATCACAGAGGTGTCATAGGATTTTAGATCCTCGTAACTCCATGCAAACACATCTTGAAACTCTTTAAAAAGGTCAATGTATTTGGGCTTTTGGTCAGGAGGTAATGCAACAGACAGTTTTATGATTTTGGGTTTTTCAATTGTCCCAATGTTATGCTCCTCTATAGTAGTGTTTAGGGGCTACAATTTTGGTTTATTGGGAACATCGTTGGAGTCAAAAATGTCTTCCAAAGGAGCTAAGCCTATTGGAAGAAAATTGTCCTTTAATTGTATCACCTCAGTTTCATATTCAGCTATCTCCTCACCTTCAACCTGTTCGATTTCTTGTATGTTGTGTTGGTTGAAGATTGTAGGATGTAGGATTTGATTGGCTGTTTTGGGTGATATTGCTTGATTGGTGTGTTTACCATGTATTAGTGGTTGATTTTCTGTCTTAAGTACTTGTGATTGACTTGCTGTCTCAGTGTCTATGTTTACACCTGAAAACACTTCTTGTAAAGTCAGAAAATTGTTTATTTGTGTGTCATTGTCAAACACCTGCCAGTCCTTTACATTGTTTGGGACAGATGGTCTGTGTTTTACTTCAACTGTAAAGCAGTGATGAGGCTCAAAAGGCAGCTTGCAGGTACTTGCAAATGTGGCTAGACTGTGAGCATGAAGGTTCTGAGCTCTAGGAATTTTGGTAATCTGGAACTCAGTGAAAGACTCTAGTAGCTCAGTGGCAGCAAACCTATAAGACCTGAGTCTTTTATCATTGGTAACAAAATTGCCTTTCATCTGTTGGATAACTAAGTCTGAATCCCCTAGGATTGATACTCTTATGGCTTGTAGGGATTGTACCAACTTGAGGCCTAGTAGGAGAGCCTCATATTCAGCCATGTTGTTGGTGCATTTGAAGTTTAGTCTATAAGCTCTGCCTTCTGCATGACTATTTTGTTTGTTATGCACCCATACTCCATCTCCTGCCCCTAATTTATTAACTGACCCATCAAACTCTAGGAACCATAAGGTTTCTTGTTCTAGGGGATGCTGAATAATATCTCCGTGGTCTAATTTTGTGAGTTGAAGTTTAGCTTCTTCCCCTAATTTGGATTTTAGAATAGTCTTTTCATTTGATGGGATCAATTTTGTTTCTGGAGCAGTTGTTGATTTATTAAAGTCCTGATCTTTTTTGAGTGTTTGTTTCTCATCATCATATGATTTGTCCTCTTGCACATTCTCCTCTTTTACCTCAACCAATGTTTCTATGTCAGGAATTCCTTCGTTGATCTGTTTATCTGTTTTGATTATCTGAGTATCTTCATTGTTTATGTTGCATGTATTGTCATTAAACAAAATGTATGAGTCTATGTCAGAATGGACAGCATATATGGGGAAGTTTTGAGGCTTCTTTGCAATGCTGACCATGTATTTCATCAGCAATTCTCTATACAATCTCTTGGGTTGACCAAAGACTATGATGGTGGCATAAGACATGTCCAATTGAAGGGACCCTTGAAGTTTAGCCCCCCATGATCTTGACAATAACATCCCATACTTGGGTGGGATGTCAGCAACAACCACATCCATCAAGATTGTCTTGTTGGGATATTGGACCAGGGATACACATAAGTCTTTTATTAGGCCCAGACACTTAACTTGGGTGGAATCAAATGAAAATAGATCCTTATATGGCCTAGTGATATCTAAATTCAGCCTCTCCATGACTGACTTTGGCATCAGGTTATGGGAGGCACTTGAGTCAAACATTGCATTGTGTAGTATCTTGTCATGTACATGTAAGCTGACATAAAAAGGTAGGATCCCTGTGCCTGCTATTTTTCCATCGACCTCTGGACCAAATAGTAGTTCTGGGGTGTCATCCAACACATTGACACTGTCTTTGTTCTGAGTGAGTTGGAGGGACTTCTCAATCTGCTGTCTATAGATGTCATTCTTGACTAGCTCTGCAAGAGGGATGGCTATTTTTACTTTTCCAATTTCAGCTTCCAGGTCAAAGGGTTTCTCAGTTTGGACCTTAGTGCTATGGGTGAGCCCTCTTTCTTTATTTGGTAAGGTTTCTTCTTGATCTTGGGGCTTATGTTTTTCAATCACCTCTTGAGGCCTTTTGCTTGGATTGGGATGTACAGATGATGTAGCTAGTGGGTTCTGTGTTTGTTCAGTAACTTCTTCAATAGTTACTTCCTTTGTGAGTGAATCAGTTGCATTCATTGGTTCTGTCACTATGGCACTCTTGGGCTGCAGTCTATCCTTGGTTTTCTCAGGCTGTGTTATGTTTACAGTCCTGCTTCTTAGTTTGTACTGTTTATGGACTTCATAGACAGCGGTGTCATAGCCTTGTTTGAAATCA
>APFE031435666.1:0-19287 GCA_000404065.3 Pinus taeda
CACTAATTACATGTATTTCTTCTTTAGCCTTTCCCTCAAAAGTATAATTTCATTAAAGGAATGTTGTTCCCATGGAAAGAGATCCCCTACAATGAAAACATATGAAGCTAGAGAATAGGTGATTATTCCATACAAATAGCCAAGTAGAACATATTTCCCTTTCCTAATAAATATTCTGAAACAAATACAAGATAAATTGTGGATTCTCTAAAAAATGAAGAAGCTCATGTCATGCCAGAAAGTGAACTGGAAATTAATTTATTTTCCTTAAACCATTATATATATAAAAAATTAATGATAATTACGGAAAATATGCTAAATACCCAAAGAATAAACAAATCCATATACGCCTATACCTCCACCTCCTCCCTCGCCTCCTCCATCTATGCCTCCTCCTCCTCCTCCTCCTCCTCCACCTCTGCCTCCTCCTCCTCCTCCTCCTCCTCCACCTCTGCCTTCTCCTCCTCCTCTACTGCCTCTACCTCCTCATCCACCACCACTTCCACCTCCTTGACCCCTTCATCATCCTCCTCCTCCACCTCCACCTCAACCTCCTACCCTACCTCCTCCACCTAAACATCTAGCTCCACCTTCACCTCCTCCTACACCTCATACTCTGCCTCCACCTTCCCCTCCTTTTTCACTCGTCCTCAACCTCCACCTCCACTTCCACCTCCTCCTCCTCCACTAGCTCCACCTATACCTCCATCACCTACAATTCCACCACCTCCCCCCCCACCCCCTCCTCCTCCTCGTCCAATTCCACCTCCACCACCTCATCCTTCTCCTCTTCTTCCTTCTCCTCCTCCTCCTAATCCATCTCCAAATCCACCTCCTCCTCAGCCACCTCCTCCTTCCCCTCCTCTACCTCCACCTCAAACTCTGCCTCTTCTTGCACCTCCACCTCCACCTCCACCTCCTCCCCCACCACCATCTCTACCTCTGCCTCATCCTCCTCCTCCACATCCACCTCCACCTCCTCCACCACCATCTCCTCCAACACCTCCACCTACACCTCCTCCTACTCCATCTCCTCCTCCACTACCACCACCACCACCTCCTCCTTCTTCTCCTTGGCCAGCTCCTTCTCCAACTCCACCTCCTCGTCCACCACCACTTACACCTCCACCTCCACCGCCACCTTCACCTCCACCTCCACCTCCTCCACCACCTCTGCCCTCCTCCTTCTTCTCCTCCTCCTCCACCACCTCTACCTCCTCCTCCACCACCACCTCCTCCTCCACCTACTCCTCCTCCACCTCCACCTCCACCTCCACCTCCTCCAACACGTCCACCTCTGCCTCCTCCTCCTCCACCACTTCCATCTCCACCTGCTCCTCCACCACCTCCACCTGACCACTTCTACCTCCTCCTCCACCACCTCCTCCTCCTCCACCTACTCCTCCAACCTTTGCCTCTCCTCCTCCTCCACCATCTCCGCCTCCTCCTCCACCACCTCAACCTCCACCCTCTTCCTCCACCACCTCCTCCTCCTCCACCTACTCCTCCACCACCTTTGCCTCTGCCTCCTCCACCATCTCCGCCTCCTCCTCCACCACATCAACCTCCACCCTCTTCCTCCACCACCTACTCCTCCTCCTCTACCACCTACTCCTCCACAACACATTCATCTCTGCATCCACCTCCTACTCCTCCTCCTCCACAACCCGCTCCAGCACCACCTCCTCCCTAATCTCCTTCACCTTCGCAGCCACCTCCTCCACCACCACCACCACCACCACCTCCTCCTCCTCCTCCTCCACATCCACTGCCACAACCACATCCACTACCACCACCAGCAACTCCACCTCCTCTTCCTCCACCTCCACTTCAACCTCCGCCTCCTAAAAAAACTTAAAAATAAAATAAAATTGCATATCATTTCATTCTCTTTATTTATAATACTTATTTATTCATTTTTTACTGTGATTATTCAGATATCATTATATACATGATAATATAACAAATAATGTGTATAAAAAATTTCGATATAAATAAGTAATTATGAGAACAACAATTTAATTAATATAATTTAATTTAGTTTTCTAGTTTAAGTCAAATATTATTTTTAGACTTTCACTAACAAAGTTATGATAAATGTGATAAAAATTATGTGTGGCCACTTATGATTATCAATATCAAAGTTGTAAGAGTGGTGAACATCAAAAGTAAACACATAAAAATCCAAGTACAATGTAGTTTAACATACAACATTCTTATTTTTTATTTAAAAAAAAAATATTTTTCACATATTCATATTTCTGCATTTTATATTTAAAAGTATTAAAAAATATTTATATTTTAAATATAAAATTTAAAATGTTAAATTTATTTGGGTATTAAAAATTTCAAATAATATATGATGTGTAGTCAAATTCCAATTCCAATAAAAAAAACTAAATCTATTTTCAAATACAACTCAAAAGAAAGATAAATCAAAGTGTATCATCTGCCAAGAAACATTTCCAATCCGTCATTCGACAAACCCGGAAAGAGGTGAATGTTTGCATGAATTTCTATGAGTCTATGAATTCAAAGTCGTAACCTAGTTTTTAGGATGATAATTTTGACGTTACGGGTATCTATGGTTGATGTATGGGTAAAAATTGAGTGCACAGGATATGGTTGATGTCTGCGTAATCATAAGACAAAAATTGAGTGCACAGGATTGGGCGGATATAGTAATTGAGGACGAATCTTGATGACGAAGGGTTCAAATTTTTTAATGTGTGAAGAAATGTATAATGGAACACTAAAAATATTAATAATTGATTCAGATAGTTGCAGATAAATAATTATAAATCATTACTCAACCTTTCAAATATGGAAACAAAATTATCTATAAACTGTACAAAGAAAATTATAGATAAACTCAATCCCTAGTCGTTAAAAAAAATAAAAACAATAAGCGCGTGGCTTCAAATGTACAAACAAAATTATCCATAAACAATATCCATAGCTGTACGAAAAAGTTATAAACCAGACTTTAAAACAATTTTTTTTTTTTAAATCGAAAAAGAAGAGGCACGACTCAAGAATATTAAGGTAATTCAAATTGACATAAATGGCTAGTTACCTCTAGCGTGAGTGGATCAAACGCACAATCTTCATATATTGCGTCTTACGCTCCTCATAGATATTCAGTCTCACGCTCTTCATATATTTCATCAAAGATACAGATCGAGCACACGACAATTATATCATATATTATATATCCAGTGTGACGCTCTTCATATATTCCATCAAATATACAGATCGAACACGCGACCATCAAATATACAGATCGAACACGCGACCATCATATCATATATCCAGTGTGACGCTGTCCCAATCTTCATAGATATTCAGTCTGACGCTCTTCAAAGATAAAGATCGAAGATATTCAATGTGACGCTCTCGCAAAAAAGATACAGAGGAAACAACATTGACGTACTAATGAAAAACACTATCAGCTAACAATTGTTCATCAAGAAAAAGAAGAAAATCATCCCATATTGGCACAGAGAGATTGCTATTGTGAAATCCGACTGGAAGGAACGGCTATGAATAAAACGGTTCGAATTCAAGAACGGCTATGAAGTAAACCGCTGCAATTCAAAAAGACAGCTCAATTGTTCATCAAGAAAAAGAAGAAAATCATCCCATATTGGCACGGAGAGATTGCTATTGTGAAATCCGACTGGAAGGAACGGCTATGAATGAAACGGGTCGAATTCAAGAACGGCTATGAAGTAAACGGCTGCAATTCAAAAAGACAGTTCATAAGGAAAAAGTTACCTAAAATTAGAAAGTGAAAAAGTTACCTAAATTTAGAAAGTAGAATGTTAATTTTAGTGATAGGTTGAAAAAGCAAAAAGTAATCTAAATTTAAAACGTAGTAAGCATACAGTTAAATTAAAAAAATACAAATCAAAATAATTAACCTTTAAATTTTAAAGAAAAGTAAAGTAAAAGATTATAAAGTTAAATTTAAAAATATTGTTAATTGTTTTTGAGGTATTCAAACTGTGAAAGAAAAAAATTAAAAGTTCAATTTTAAAATAACATTTATTTTCTTTTGAAGTAAAAAGTGGGAGTTTCAAAGTTAGAAAGAATTATTATTTAATTTATTTTGTAGTGGAAACGACAATTTCAAAGTTAAAAAAGTAATGGTGATATTTAAAAACGCAATGTGTAAATTGGTTTCTTCAAAGTGCACGTAATATGTAGCAAGTTAATTCTTAAATCTGAAATGTCAATCTTTATCTTAGTGACTCACACTATCTGACTTGGTTTGAATTCACACAATTACCAAAAAGTGGTGAAAGTAATTATACATAAGTTTTTTGCTAAATAATAAAATTTGAGGATAAGCTCTTAAATAAGAAAAAATTTATTAAAATTCATATGGCTTAATAACATTTTTCACTAGTAAAATATCTTTTTTAACTAATAAATAAAATCATATAAATTAATAATATTCTTCATTAAAGTCATATGGATTAACAATCCTCTTTATTAGTAATTAAAAAATACTTAATTTATATTTTTTCTAAATACTTTAAAGTTGGAAAATTTGAATGATAAATATATAAATAAAATATTTATTTCAAAGTTTGAGATAACCTATCTTTTTCAATATTTCTAAGAGCCTTGCAAAACTCTAAGAGAATAAAAAACCTAGCTACTAAATCACTGAGGGTTTTTTTAGTACGACCAATTAGTTATTGGATTAAAACAATAAGGGCAATCATAAGGAAACACATTGGGTTTACCAATAATATTTTGATCTACAAAAATATATATTAATATATGTATCGATAAATTCACTAATCATAATGAAATTTTTATTAGATATTTCTATATATTAGACTATATATTAACCCCCACAAAATTGTTCCCCTTATTTAATATAACCTTTGACCACTCTGACCACTATAATATCTGATATAATATGTGCCCCTTAACTAAAAACCATTATGAATGCCAAAACACTAATATGACCCGTAACTGCTAATTTACTGTGATCACTCATACTCTTAGATAATTACAAACGCTTCGATAATACAACCTCTAACCACTATTACTCTTAAAAAACATTGAAACTTCATAATTCTTAAGGGACTAACTCTAACATTAATTAAACCATAGTGCACTATGATCTTTAAAACACAATGAATTCTAGAAACTATGCCCCCTAGTATACTTTACGATCATGATATTGTAATTCTTGAAATTTTACAACAAACATCAATTTTAATATCTAACACATTAACTATAACATTAAATCTATAGATTTTATGTATTAATTGGCATAAAACTCATAAAGTTGAATGAAATATAACTCCAAATTCAATCCCATAAGAAAGGAATATAATAATTGTTGTGTATTTTGGAGATGATATTTTGATTATCGATATTGACCCAAAAATCACTTTTTGTGAGCCAACATATGGTAATGGTTTTGATTATTTATATTGACCCCAAAACGCACTTTTCGTTAGTCAACATATGGTAATGATCTTGACGAGTACTCGTATTTCACCCATTAGATGATACGATGATGGTGCATATTTTGTAGATCATTTAAGGTCTTAATGTTGGTGTCTGAAGTTGATTTCAACTATTGTCCTTCCATCAATTAATATTAATCAAGTATAGATATGTTTTTTTCTATATTTAGTTATATGTATTTCAAATTTATAAAAATTCTAATTTTCTAAATTGTGTTTAATTAAGTTTTTGATATCTCAATCTTTTTTCCTTATTTCTAAATATTTCCTAATGAGAGAGAGTCATTTTGCATGAATACAGAGAGTCTCTAACATTAAACTCACTATTCTACAATAATTTTGTCAAAAGATCATGATCGGAAAAATATACAACTAGGAAAAACATATTGGTGACATGTTGAATATGAACCGGTATGAATGTGAAAATTATAATAAGTCCATTTGTTTCCCCTCTATACTAATTTGGGTAGACATGAAACAAACTTCACTAGTTAGCCCTCTAGAAAACTTTAAAAATCTTCCAATAGATAGAGAGTACCTCACCACATACAAAAAATGTTTCCACCATCATCGCACATTCAATTACCCCTACAAATAATCTAAGTTCGGTATGTTGACTCTTTAGATGTATACCAAAAAGATACTTTGTATCAACCTACAATTGACCATATATATATATATGATCAATTAATAACGCAAGATTCCTAATTCCACCACAAGCTCAAGAAGAACAAGGGGATATAATTTTACTCCTTCCGAATGTTGAACAAGAGGAAGAAAGGGAAGCATAATTATACACAACCATTTAGATTTGACCTCTTAGTCCCTGTGACATAATCTCATAATAATATTGCAAGAAAAGACTCATGGAGTAGAAAAACAACAGGGAAGTAAAGTAAACAATAAATGGGAATGAAATCATTCAAGGTATTCAACTAGAAGACCCACAACAACAATATAATCTACACTCAATTGCATGAATTTTTTTTGAGGATACCCTATAAAGGTTACAAAAAAAAATCCTAGAAAATTAGAGAAATTTCTAGAATAATCTATTGGGCATGACGTCTTGCAGTTTCTTGGACATGGAAAATATGTATTCATTGAAACATTACTATAGAAAATTATGGTAGTTCCACAAACATAGAAACATAAACAATTGACACAAGACAAACTCAACATAGAATGAAGCTCATCATAGGCAAAGGACCAAGGATAGTTGAATGAACCCAACAGGAAAAACAAATTTGAAAATGGACTTGACTTGTGATTCACCCCACGTTACTATGATAACAATTATTGAAGAAAAGTATGGTTAAGATAAAACCTGATCCAAGGAGACTGATACTAACGAAGTTTCATCCAAGCATTTTAGCTTTGATGACATATTAAGTTGGATAGTAACAATATTCAGCTATAAAGAGAACAACATGAAATGGAGATTTGGTTGGAATGTTATAAATAGGAAATAGAACAACATAATATAAGCATTCCAATAAGAATTAATGATCCACCTTTCGTAGTCCAACAATTAGTACATAAGTTGGTCGACCGCACATTATATATGCATTTAATTATGATAATCGCCATAGTTATAAGTTAATTATTTGGTTGATGGAAGATATTTAAACCCCATGGAATATGTTGGAACACTCATAGTAATATTGACATATTTCAGTGCTAAAACGTTGCACTAATATTTTTTGTTGTTGAAATATGAATGCAATTTTTTACTTTTTTATAATTAACCACAATATAATTTGTAATAAAGTTATAATTTCGATAATTTCTATTTTTTCTAATCTATGAAATGTGATAGGAATAATGGGTTACCCATTTTGATGGCTATGACGGATTTAATTTTATTTGTAGTTCGGTCCATTTGATTTATATGGCTTCCCTAGTTTTTCTTAATTTAATATTAATTTTTCTTTTAACTTAAATTTGAATAAAATTCCAAAATAGATGTGCCTATAATTACGCTAATAGTAAGAATAGATAATATTGACATATTGACATATCAATGATAAGATTTCTATCCAAATTAGGTATACTCTATTAATTAAATTATCTCAAATTAATTAATTTAATAAAATGACATTTCAACACATCATATTGGGAATGTGGTATTTCTAAGCCATGGTAATGTAAGAGGAAATGTCTCCAATTAAAGGATTTCCATAATTATAGTGGGGTTAATCTACATGGATAAACATATTTTTATATATTATATAACACCAATAATAATAATAATAAAGATATAGTTTTGTTAACTTTTATGACTTTCTTTAATTTGGGTTAACGCAATATGTATAATGGGATTAGTGTTTTGATTCTTATCATATATTGATGGCTATAGAAATTTTCCATACATTTCATTATATGGTCACAATAGTTATAATAAAACAAGTAAATCATTTTATAGTCAAAATATTATATATATAGTATATTTTAAATTAATTTTGAAACAATTTTTTTAATTAAATTGAGAAGGAATAGAGATCATAACTACATTTTGAATAAATCTCAACCTTCTATTAATGACTAATATTAAAAATATTAATGATTGATTATTGAATCTCTAGCATCGACCTATTGATTTTTGATAATTAAATTAAAATGATAGAAATCCTATTATAAGGTATACACACCATCAACATAACAAAAGTTTTCCACAAATTTATTTATATGTATTTCAAATTTCTAAATTATGCATTCAATTTTTTTTAATCACTAATATTTATATTTAATATACACATATATATATATATATATATATATAGATATATATTATATATATAATATATTATATATATATATAATATAGATATTATATATATGCATATGCACACACACACATTTGTAATACGATTTTTTAATATATTTTCTATTCGAATCAAGGGCAAGTAAAGGGAGTCTTTTCATTCATATATATCCTCAAAGGAAAATTTGTTTCCTCAAAAACACTAAATTAAAAACACAATATACCCAACCTGTACATAGTGGAACAACTGAATCAAATCCCAGTAATGACTGTAAATCTACAATATACAAATGCTTTGTGCATAACATATTAATCTCAAGTAGCACTATGCAGATTCAATAGTTTTTGGCCAAAACTGGTGGATCTCTTCCATTAGATATTCAAAAATTGGACAATAAATTGTGAGATGAACCTTTGCTCCAAGGGCTTTTTCATAGCAAAATTTGCATCGTGAGAGGATTGTGAATATATATTACAAGAGGGTTCAGGTTTTTGGGTCTCTATGGGACTTTTGGTCACCCCTTGTTTCCTAGATTTCGATGCCAATATAATGGTAGTATCTTGAATGTCAGTTTGGGTTAGATTGCATAATGTACCCCTACATTTTTTTCTCCATAAACTGAGAGAATCCATTGGGAACATATTAGGGTGATACATCGAGAAAGATACACAAATGTTTGAGCAACAAACCTACACAATCGCCATAATTTATGTGGAGGTAGAATTTAACAAATGATTGTCGGATCATATTCTGTTTACAGACAAAAAGAAGTGCTCATCACAGTTCCTAGATTTTTGGAACACAACATTTAGATGTCGAATAAGCCGAAAAATGAGACATCTTCAAATTCATGTCATGGTGCCAAGAAAGTTCGTCAAAGGAAGAAGAAAACAAGAAAGAAACCCAAGGGATGGCAATTCCCAGAGAATTTTCCTGACGAAGAAGATGATGATGAAGAAATGGATCTTCCTACCAATGAAGAAGCCCAAAATACACAAGAAAACATAGAAAAGGGGAGCATTAATCATGAAGTTTCAGGAACTCCAACAAACACATCGAGGAAGGAGATAGTCCCTGTAGCAATGGAGACAAGGGACTCAAAATCTCATCATGTATCTCAAAGTTTGGATTCAGATAAGGAAAATCCAAGAATGAATGAAGGGACCCATCTAGCTCTTGTAATTGCCACTACTTCCTAAGGAGAATGGAGAATGGTTAAAAATAAGAAATGGAGAAAAGGGTAACATGTTTACCACCATTTTGGAGTCATATTTTTGGTCTCTGTGATCACCAATTTTCATTGGCATGATTAAATGCATTATCAACATCTACAACATTTAAATTTTTTGTCATTATAAAATTATAATTTTTCCTAAGGAAAAAATAATATATCAATTATAAATAACTATAAAAGAATCTGATTTTCAAATACACATTGAATAGTATAGTGGTTGTTACAAAAAAAACCTTTGTCATTCACGATGTCATGGTCAATTACCAGAATAAGTGAAATATTATTAAATTGAGCATGGATATGTTAATGCAAGCATTCAATTCATTCGAAGTGTATCTCTTGCATTGGATACTATGGATGCTTAAAATCATCATAAAAGTTATTTGTACGAAGTTTATAGATAATTTGATTAGTGACCTTCCATATGGTATATTAAATAGATGTTAAAATGTATTCATGTTGCGAACAATAACCAACAGGGTGAGGTACAATATGTCTACTGGACTTTTACTATGGTGTAAATAAATGTTTACATATTTCTTTTGGACTTTTACATGGGCGTAAATAAATGTTTACTCTACTCCACACTCTCCCAATGGATAGAGTCAAGACCACAATGGATGACTCTTTTTGAATTCCTCAATCTAATTACTCCAGTCCCAGTATTTCGACAACGTCAGTAGTCGCTCAATGCCTCTAGTCATCACTCATTGCCTCTGAGTCATTACAAAATTCAAAAGCTCCACAACGTGCCTAATAAGACTATGACATGTTGATTTTCAACAATTCAATAAAATTGTTGATTTTAAACAATTCAATAAAATTCCATATAATTCGGTGGAATGAAGAATAGAAGAAATGGTTGCTCGGGTGTGCATTGGCCACAGAAAATGAGAACGAACGAATTGGAATTTGCCACTTTCCACTTCCCACCTAGATAGTCTACTTGCCATTGGCCATTATTGGAGGATGGGTTTTGAGCAATTGAAACTGAGTTTTCCATTAATTATTATTGTTCTCTTTTGTTTTATTAAATTTCATATTAATAATTTGTTTCAGGGATCTATTGGGTGTATCTGATGACATTCGATTGATAGTTGTGTGTCATTTTTTTGTTTGTAGATTTTATATGTGAGTTTGAATTTTAGTAAAAGGGTTTAAGAAAATTTAATAGTCTGTTTAAAGTTTATTTAGGTTTATTTTTAAATTTTTATAATCTTTTTTATTTACATTTTCAATTTAATTCTCCATAAATATTAGGTGAAATCCATTTTAATTCTTCTCATTGCATATAATAATATGATAGAATTTATTTTACTCTTTTCCCCATTTTATTGTAAATTATTTCTCAAAATTTTAACATCGTAATTATTTTTCTCTATATATTATTATTAATACCTATTTTATAATCTTTTTGCACAGAGATGGAGAATGAAGATGATTCAAAATTACAATTTGTAATTTTTTGTTTATTTATATGTAAAACATATTAATATTTGTAAACAATCAAAAACTATATTAATAGGAATTGTATTTATTTTGAGGGAGGGGAGTTTCGCTCTCTCCAAGAGCTCAAGATAGCTATGGATATGGTTATATGTTTGGTATGTCTAGTGTGATTATGGTTATTTTGTTATTATGTTTCTTCTCTCTTCTTAAATAATAATAAAAAAAATTGTGGAATGTAGTAAAAATTATAAAATGGTGATAATTTGTTTAAATAAATTGATATTGGTAATGAATGAACAATTAAACTTTAAACAAAATAAATAACTTGAAATTCTTTCTCCCACAATGAACCTGGGTTACAACTTATTTTCCTCATTGATCAAACCTTAAGCTCCTTCGATCTATGCCTAATTTATTAGTCACCTTAGTCCTTCAATGGTGATGCATTTAGGGCCAACTTGGTCCAATCTCACACTTCCCCCCAATAGTCCACATGTGTCCAATACCAAAATTTGCAACCTATATCTCTGATTCGACTAGCAAATCAACATCAATAAGAGGATACACATACCTTGCTTTCCAATATAATCCTGGTCCTCTTGTCCTAAAGATATAAGCTTCTGGAGATATGGTTAGGGCACACCAACAACCCTAAATAGCTACTCCCGACTATGTTTCCCTTCTCCAAATAAATTCTCTTCTTTTGATTTCCTTTCTATATTTCCAAAGTATTATTTTGGGCGTAAGGAACCTACTCAAAATACCATACAATTCTCTGTCTCACAACAACAAGTGATTTGAGCTATCTAGAATGGAAGACACTTCTGTTCAACTACCTCTCTCCTTGGAGTAACTATTGCTAAGCTAGAGATGTTTTACGAGCCCTATTGACCATCCAAATTATGCCTCCAACATGATGTTGTAACAACAATTCCCTGTGGCCTCAATAGAGATCCAAACACCACACAAAAGTAGCAAAGAAAAATACACAATCTCAACTTAGGAATACGACCTTATTCATCATGGCTATCCACACCCAATCATAAGAGAAATTACTTCACATATTGTGCCAAAGTCATCCTCCTTGCTAGCTTGTGAGCTACCTCAACTTCACTATCTATCTCAAGGTTATACCTAATTTGATTTGCACTTTGGATGTGCTCTAAATTTCCAACCATTAACTTCTATTTATATGCACACACGTGGCTCTATGAATTTTTCCGTGGGGCATACTTTAGCCCAAGTTCACCTACCCAACCAGACAAGTTAACCACCAACCACATATAAAATTTATTATCTCTTATTAGAGACATTATTGCGAGTGACTTTCCCTACACTTTTCTCCTCTAGGTGTCCTCTAAAACCTCACTCAAAGTCCAGTTGTTTTTTCCCAATTAATTTTGGTGCAAAACCCCAAGCTTGGGTTCCAATGCGATATCAATTATGTTGCTCTTCTTCATCCAAACACCGATTTCTAGGGCTTCAAGCTCTTCCCAGGCCACTAAATCTCATTAAACTCTTTAGATATAGAAACACAATATATTTCATATTAGACGGAAATTGGGCATATGCTTAGAGAACTAAGTCAATAGGCTAACAAAATATTCCCAATTCCACCACAAGCTTGAGAAGGGCTAGGGGATATAATTTTGCCCTTTTTAGACACTGAAAAATATGAAGAAAGGAAATCAAAATTATACCCAACGCCATTCAAATTTTACATCTTAGTACCTATCATAGAATCTTCTACGTAGATTGCAAGTTGAGAATCAAAATGTTTGAAATTGATTTACACATCAACATATAATACTGGTTGAAAAGAAAATTTGATGAGTATTTAACTACAAGGCCCACAATACTGATAGAATTTAGACTCAATTTCCTAAGAAGTGTTGGAGCATACATAAGCAAAGGGTAAAAATAGCAAAGAAGCATAGAATTGCAACAATTTCTAGCATCATCTATCGGAAGGGACACCTTGTAGTAACTTGGACATGTCAAAGATGTATTCATTGAAACAAAAATATAGAAAATGATGGTAGATCACAAAATAGAGGAGAATCAACAATTCACTTCAACCAAAGTTAGCATATAAAATGGAATTTCGACACAGACAGAATTGAGGACAGTGGAGTGATTGCAATGAGAAAAAAAAATATCTAGACATCCAATTGACTTCTAATTCACCCTGTGTGACTACCACAACAATTATTGAATAAAAGGATTATGAAGATAAGATGTCATCCAATCAAGATGTACTCGGGAAGTCCCATATAATAATACTATGTGACAAGATATATTAAAGGAAATTCTAAAGAAAACTACTTTACAAGTAGATGTTACCTCAACCTCACCTATAACTAATGAACAAGTTCGTCTAGTAGAGTCAAATACACCCAACACTTGAGGTCCATAAGTAAAGAAAGGCTAAAAGAAACGTCTACTAAGAAACCTGACCTAAGGCATGCTTGAGATAAACCAATATTTGAAGCACTAGAAAAATCTATTTGAACAACGTAGAAAAAAATTAAAAGAAGGATATTGGATAGTAGCAAGATTTAGCAAAGACAACAACAACAAAGGGATATTTAGTTAGAATGTTAGCACCAAGATATAAAGTGCAACTATTAGAACATGAAATACTAGTTGATCACCAATTGTTAAGGCACATATCACTAGCCAACAAGGTAGAATATTTGAAATACTTAAAAGCATTTGATGCCCATGAAAGTATAGTTTTATGGAAATGGTCTATATTTTATCAACATATTAAAGTGCTTGCACCAACTACTTATCAAACAACATTCCCTATGACTTCAACACCAACAGATGCAACAGCACAATCATCTCGATCATCTTGCTAACAATATAAATTCAATTTCTTTGAGCCAAGCTTTTAGGATGTGCTCTCTCTTTTGAACAACAACATCACACTTAGGAAATTGAACTTGAAAGTTCCAATTGATCGACCAGGGAAGGGAAAAGAAGAAGAATTCACATTTTAAATCTTGTATATGTAATTAAAGAAGTTCTCGTGACCCTGAAACTAGATATCCTAATTAGCCAACCACCCTTCTAGAAGAACTTTTATTTGTTTTTTTTGCTAACGAAAGTATGGATCCTTCTATTCCATAAAACCAAAGAGATAGTGTACAGTTTTACATGCAGGGAGAACCTTAAAGTTTTACAAAGAATCTCGAGCCCATGGAAAAACGAACAAAAATGCCAGTTGGCTACCGACAAGCATGAGAACCAACCAGGATCACTGCTTTATAGGAAACCCTATTCATCTGAATCATCCAATAAAAAGGCAATAAGATCGACAGATGAGGAGGATATTGCTCCGTCAAAAAGGCCGAAGTATAAAAGTCCCGCCTGCCAAGATGCACGAACCATCGCAACCATTGATTTTTGTTGATTAGATCCAATGGATGATGTCGATATCACACGGGATAAGAAGGGTCGATGATAGTGAGAGGGGAAGAGCGGTTATTGGAACCCTCTCCCTGTGACGTGTTGGAGGGAGAATGGCATCGCGACATTTTCATCAAAACTGCTTTCCAACAAAACACTGTGCGATCAACCAGAAACTACCTGGGGGGTGGTAAACCATGCCAAGACTCCAAATTCTTGAAGGCCCGACCACTAGAAAACACAGGGCTCTGTCTGCACTTGTGAATTATCCTTGCTCGAACCTGAAACCCTAAATATGTAAGGGGTTTTTCATTAAACGAATAATTGATAGACTCGTTTTGATCTGCACAGTAAACAAAGAGCATCCTCTCGTTTTCTTTGGGAGTATGAGCAACCAGACTGGGAATCCGCTACACCACATAACCGTCTATCCGATAATGATGACACAAGTTGATGTTGAAATCAAAGGTTGATTCAATTTGATCCCTGGTCCCAGGCTCTGTCTTTAAACTCCAGCTTATCATTATCTATATGTTCCTCAATAACCATCTTTAACCTGCTTTGCGACAGCTCATGCCAATTTGATGTCACTCTGATCTCTGTACTGATAACACCCTGGTTGGCGAGAAAATCAGCCACTTCGCTTGCCAATTTGCAGACATGCTTGAAGCTAATAGTATGGAGGCTTTGAAGGCAGTTTTGAACCCATTGAAATCCTTGAATAAGTCTCCAATTTTTTGAGACTTTTTTTGGCTTAGAACCCACGCTCATTTTCTTGAATGAATTGATAATAAGTTTAGAGTCAGCCTCCACTATCACATTTTGTCTATTGTCCTGAATCAGGAGCTCTAAACATTGTCCCATAGCCATCAACTCTGCCAATTTATTAGTGGCAGGTCCCAAATGATAGTGGAAAATGAAGAGGATAGTACCTACCTCACCTCTAAGGACCCCTCGATAACCAGTTGCCCCTAGGTTTCTTTTTGAGGCTCCATCTATGTTGTATTTCAAATATCCCTTTGGAGGAGGGTGCCAAAAATCCTTTGCTTCCCTCGAGGAGATTGGGTTCCTATCTAGACCTTGAGGAGAGATGCCTTGCAAGCCCAGTGCACAAAGAATTCTTAGGTCAATAGCTGAAGGAGGGTTCTGGGGGATGTTTCGAACTATGGTGCTAACCATTTCCTTGAGCTGTTTTAAGATCAACTCAAAAATGCATTGGGAAGTTCTCTTTACTTCTTTAAAGATTCAGTTGTTCCTTTCTTTCCAAACATTCTAGACAATGAAGCTTGGAAAAACGGCCCAATCTATGGCTAGAACTTCATTGTCTGTAAAATCCTTTCTCCAGTTGGTCAGGGTGTTGCAGATGTTATTTTTGTCCATATCCGTCAGTTGGAAAATAAAAGCAAAAGAGTCCCACAGACTAGAGGAGAACATACAAATGTTGAGAAGGTGCTCCATTGTTTCCTCCTGCCCCTCACAAAGATGACATCTGGAAGGTCCCAAAATGCCCTTTTTCCTGATATTGTCCCAGGTTAACATTTTCCTATGCTCAACGAGCCACATGAAAAGTTTAATCTTCATCCAGCCCTAGTGTCTCCAAAGGTTAAGCTAGGTTTTGTCTGGAGATTGATAATTAAGGTCAATGAGAATGAGCTTTGCTTCCTTGAGGTTAAAAACCCCCTCATTATTGTTGCCCCATCTCAGCTGATCATGGCCCTCATATTTTAGAATCTTCCTTTGCTATGACTTTTCCTTAAGTGTTTATGCCTTAGTCTTCAGGGCACTGTTGTCCCTAAGATCAAAATTCCTCCAGATTCTCCATTTATCATTGTTATTAGTTTTTTCCCAGAAGCCTTTCACCTTAGAAAGTCTGTTGCTATCATTGATTTACTTGAAATCCGTTAGGTCTTCATTTAATAATATAGGTTCTTGTTTCCATCTGTCCTCCCAGAACAAGCTGAGATTTCCTTCTCTAATTTCCCAGAAGTTGTTTCCTTGGACTGAACTCCTGTTATCCCAGGATTTGTTCCAAATGTGCAAGCCCTTTCTGTGACATGACATTCTTATTAGATCATGGTTATGCTAGGAGCTGGCATATTTTTCTTTCGAAATGATTGCCCACTGAGTCTATAGCTCTTTAACCCAACGCTACCATAATTTGGCACCTAGAACCTTGTTGAGTAAGTCAGGATCATCCAAACCTAGCCCACCAAAGCTCTTAGGTTTGGATATTTTATCCCAAGCTACCAAGGCCCATTTCTTATGCTCCTTCCCCTTGCCCAAGAGGAAGTCCCATTGGATGGATCCGAGCTGATGTAGAACACTTCGAGGAGCTGGTAGAATAGATACCATAAAGGCAGTGATAGATTGAAGGATAGCTTTTGTTAGCACTAACCTACTAGCTAAATTTAGAGATCTGTAGGTCCATTTCTTGACCCTGTCTAGCAATTTGTTGATAACAGGTTACCATATGCTCTTGTGTAAGGGTTTGGTAGTGAGAGGAACTCCCAAATACTTCGAGGGGAGGAACTACCATTGGAAGCCCATAATTCTAGCAATATTCCTTTGTATGGCAATGTGAGTATTAAAGAAAAAAAATTTGATTTAGAAATATTTACCTCCAAATCTGAAGCCATGGAAAAGTATTTCAAGATTTACTTATAGGCCAGAGCTTCCTTGAATATGGGGATTCCTTGTAGCATAGTGTCATCCACAAATTGTTGATGTGTTAAAACATGCCTCTCTTCAATGAGCTTGAATGATGTTGTCGAGGATTTGTCTGCCTTCCACGTATCCTAACTGTTCCACTACCACCAGGGTGGGAAGAAGGGGTTTGAGTCGAGCACCCACTTTGGAGATGATTTTGAAGACAACATTGCATAATGAAATGGGTATGAACCTATTCGGCATTAGGGAAACATCCCGTTTAGGGATCACAGTGATAAAAGTGGTGTTAAGCGCCTTCAGGAAAGTTTTATCCCTCGTTGAGTATTCCACCACGCTCAAAATGTCTTGTTTTACAATATTCCAGGAATCTTTGAAGAAGTCTACATTGAACCCATCCGGACATGGTGTCTTGCCATTCTGCATCTCATTAAGGACGTCCTTGACCTCCTCTTCTGACACTGGCCTGTTGAGGTTGAAATTGTCTTCTTTGGAGACTAGCTTAGGTATATGCTTAGTAATCTCCCTGATAGATTGATCTCTGTTAGTGCAAGTTTCCAGAGAAATGCCCTAAAAGTGTTGTACTAGTTCTGTTTTCTATTTCTTCATGCATGCTAAGCATATTACCTTTCTTGTCCTTAATAGTAGAAATCTTGTTGTGAGCTTTGTTCGCCATAGTGGCTCTATGGAAGAATCAAGTGTTGTGATCTCCTTCTTTTAGCCATTGCACTATGGAATTTTGCCTCCCAAAAATTTCCTCTTGCTTACATAAGTTGTTCCAATATTGATGATATTTAATTGCCAATTCATTCCACTCCTTGTCAAAACCCTCTATAATCAGGGTTTGGTTGAGTCTATGTATTTTTCCTTCCACAATTTCTTTCTCTTCAAAAATGTTTCCAAATTCCTTCTTATTCCACTCCTTGAGCTGGAGTTTAATGTGTTAGAGTCTTTTTTGAAGAAGGAACATTCTTGTGCCTTGAATATCTAAATATTTTTCCCTCCAAATAGTAATGTTGTTAAAGAAGTCTGGGTGGGAGAGCCAGATATTTTCAAATCTGAAAGCTCTATTGTTGGGTTTGCCTATACCCTGAATGTCCAGTTGTACTGGCCAGTGATCTAAGCCTCCAAAGGGAAGAATACTCGCAACTATGTCCTTCTCCTTGATCATAAGATCTTATGAGATTATAAATCTATCCAATTTGGATGCCACTTGGGACTCTCCTCCTCTTTTATTGTTCCAAGTAAAGGTACCATTATTCATGGAAATATCCACGAGCTTCATACTATCTAGGAAGGTTAGAAACGCACAAGAATTTTTGGTTAGAATTCTAGTTCCTCCTTTTTTTTAAAACAACGTTTTTATCATATTGAAATCCCCTCCCAAGATCTAAGCGATTTTCAGATGACGTTCCTTGAGCTTCTTCAATGAATCAAGAAACAAGAATTTTCCCTCCAACCTTTGGGGGCCATACACATTCGTAACCAAGTACATTTCCTTATTTCCCACTAGCCGAATGACCATTGAAAGATAATTTCTGGAGGCTTCTGCATCTACCATGTCAATATTTTCGGGGTTCCAAAGCGTGAGAATGCCGCCAACTGTTCCGGCCTCTTTTCTTTCTTGGGATTCTTGGAGATAATCCTGGTATGGATTTCAAAGCTTTTACTCCTTTGCTACTTTTTTTTTCATTCTTCCTTAGCCTTTCAGATCCATTATTCTATGTTTTCCAGATGAACAAGGACTAAACTCTGCGGAACTCCTTTTGAGGTAACGAATCCACTCCCTCTTTGGTTCCTTGTTCTAAGAAACGTTCTAGATCTAGATTCTCTTTCTCCAAAATTTCTTGAAGTTTGTGCTCCTCCAGCTCCATGTCACTCTGGGTTGTTTCATGTTCCATTTCTTGATCAACATCACTCATGGTGCCCTCTTTCTTGTACTCATCATTTTGTGTTTGTACCGGGTATTTCCCTTCCTCTTTTTCTGCAAAACTTCCTTCTGTTGCTTGTTCTTCTTTAGTATTCTCTTCCTCTTCCTAAAGCCCCTGGAAAATATTTTGTCTGAGCTGTTGTTCTTCCGCTGTTGATTCCTCATACCTCTCTTACTCCCTTTACTTCGTTTAACTACTTTCTGAAAGTTGTTTGCTTCTTTCACTATAGTGCTTCTGCTTTTCTTCATTTCCTTGTTGAGCGGACAGTCTCTAAAAATATGTCCATGTTCATGGCATTTATGACATCTGAATGGAATGTGATCATAATCTACTATTTG
>APFE031435670.1:0-29640 GCA_000404065.3 Pinus taeda
AGAACCTCTTAGGTTTTTTCACTTCTCTAGGTGTGACATCAGGAGTTGGATGACTCTCCACCTCTTCCAATTTGGATCTAAGCCATGTTTGTCTCTTCTTGATCTCTGGAACTATAATTGGTTCTGTTGGATTTTTAGGCCGTTATTGCCTTTTGGTACATTTTGTAGAACTTGAATGCTCCTCTCTTGAGGCCTCCTATGTTACTTCATCCAAGGAATTTATGGAAACTTCCTTAGACCTCCAATATGCCACTTTCTCATCGAAGGTGACATCTCGGTTGACCTCAATTTTTTGTTGTTTTGGAATGTAAATTTTTTACGCTTTTTAAGATTCATTATATCTAACAAATATTCCTTTCTTTCCTGTGTTAGAAAAATATTTTATATGATAGAGAAATGAAAGACATATAATATGCGGAAACACACAAACACATAAAACCAAAGAGACACAGATATACATGGTTCACCCAGTTTGGGCTACGTCCACCCCGAACAGCCAGTCCTTCCTTTCTATTAACCAGCAAAATAAAGAGACACAACCTACAGCAAATCCACTGTAATATCCTCTGTTTTCTCTCACAATCTCACCTCTCTGTTTCTCACTCTGAGAATACACATGTATTACTTAGCATCAATACAATACCCTCATACATAGAAAGGGGTTGCCTTCTAGGGCAAAAAACCATAAACTAAACATAAATTCTATCGTCAGATCATCTGCCTAATGAATAGCCCAGATTGACTAGAAATTACTATACTTTTACAAGGCAATTTTACATATGTTTTTAGCTTCGGGGGCACTACCCCCAAAAGCCCCGGACCCCCCAACCAGGGGGATGGTCCCCCCCTGCACCTTGTGGGGTAGACAAGTCCCCCCCGCACCCCCCACCCCGCGTGGAGGGGTGTACAATCTTCCTGGGGTATACATCCAGCTGAAACAAAGACCTCTAAATAATCATGCTCCACACCCAACAATCTCCCACTTGGAGAATGATTGTAACAACTCCACTACTACTTCATTTTCTGGACAATGACTCATCTTTGGACCTAGATGTTTCTCATCTTCATCGTCATCCTTGAAGACCAATTGAAACTGAGCATATTCTCAATTTCTCCCTAGTTACAAATTTTGTTAGCATATCTGCAGGATTCTGGCTAGTGTGTATCTTTTTCAGCTTCAGCTCTCCATCTTCCAACATTGATCGTATGAAATGGTACTTGAGCTGTATGTGTTTAGTCCTGGAACGAAATGTTGAGTTCTTTGCAAGATGAATGGCACTTTGACTATCACTGTATAAAATGCCCATATCATGCTTCTTACCCAATTCATCCATAAACCTTTGTAACCAAATAATTTCTTTATTAGCCTCTGTAGCAGCAACATACTCTGCTTCTGTTGTTGAAAGTGCAACAACTCTTTGGATTTTTGAAACCCAACTGGCAGGTGTTCCACCTACAGTAAATACATATCCTGTAGAGCTCCTCCTGTTATCTCTTTCATCTGCCATATCTGCATCAACATATCCCTGTAGAGAAATGTTTGAACCACCAAAGCATAATGCTTGATTTCTGGTACCTCTCAAATATCTGAGAATCCATTTCACTACCATCCAATGTTCTTTTCCTGGATTGTTCGTGTACCTGCTTACAACTCCCACTGCATGTGCAATATCAAGCTTTGTGCAGATCATTGCATACATTAAGCTTCCAACTGCTGATGCATATGGAACTTTAGACATATAATCCATGTCTTCTTAGGTCTTTGGGCACATCTCCTTACTAAGTTTGAAATGGCTAGCAAAAGGTGTACTAATTGGTTTTTCATTGTGCATATTAAATCTTTTCAACACCTTTTGCATGTAATCATTCTGAGACAATGTTAATTTGCGATTTTTTCTGTCTCTAGTTATTCTCATACCAAGGATTTGTTTTGCAGCTCCCAAATATTTCATTGCAAATGAATTTGCCAATTTTCTTTTGAGCACATTTATTTCCTACATGTTAGACCCTACAACAAGCATGTCATCTACATACAATAACAATATAATATAGTTGCCATCATTCTTCTTTTTCAAATAAACACAATGATCAAAGTGACATCTAGAATAACCTTGTTTAGACATAAACTTGTCAAATTTTAGATACCACTACCTTGGAGCCTGTTTTAAACCATACAAGCTCTTTTTCAACTTGCACACTAGTTTCTCCTTCCCTTTTACCTCATATCCTTGTGGTTTCTGCATATATATCTCTTCCTTCAGATCTCCATGGAGAAAGATTGTCTTTACATCTAACTGCTCAAGATGCAAATCTTCAACTGCTACTAGACTTAAAATAGTTATGATTGAAGTCATTTTAACAACAGGAGAAAATATTTCATCAAAATCAATACATTTCTTCTCTGCAAACCCCTTCACCACAAGTCTAGCTTTGTACCTCTGTTTTCCTCCATCTTCTTCCTTCATCCTGTAAACCCATTTATTCTGCGATGTAGTTTTACCTTTAGGCAACCTGACTAAGTCCCAAGTCTGGTTATGCATTAAGGAGTCCATCTCTTCTTCCATGACTAGCTCCCACTTCCTCCTGCTTTCAACCTGCATTGCTTCTTCATAACATTCGGGTTCACCAGAATCAGTCAACAATAAATAATATAATGGAGAGTATCATTCAGGGGGTATACTCATCCTGGTAGATCTTCTAACACCACTTTCAAGTGTTTGGGGTGCTTGTTGCTGTTGTGGTGGTTTTTGTTGTTGTGGTTGTTGATTATTATTATTTTCAAGCACCTTTACTTTTTCAGTGATCCCATCAAGAACTGTGTATTCCTTGTTTTCTTTTTCCTGTTTCGTTTCCTGCAATTGATTCTTATACAAGATCTTTTCATTGAATATTACATCTCTGCTCCTAATGATTTTGTGATTTTCATAATCATATAAGCGATAACCAAAATCATTAACACCATATCCAATAAAGGTACATTTCTTTGACTTTGCCTCAAGCTTTGTTCTATTTTCTTTATCAATATGGACAAAGGCCTCACAACAAAAAGGCTTTAAAAAAGAGTAGTTTACCTTTTTACCTGTCCATGCTTCCTCTGGAGCACCACCATCCAAGGAACTTGAAGGCCCTCTATTTTATTAGATAAACAGTAGTATCTACAGGGGCAATCTGCCCAAAACTGTAAGGCATCCTGCGTGTAATCTTCATGCCACCTTGCACGGCTCCATGATTTTTCTGTTCATCCTTTTTGACACACCATTTTCTTGTGGTGTTCTTGGAACTGTCTTCTCTCTACGAATTCCATGCTCTAAACAATACCTATCAAACTCTTTGCTGCAATATTCACCTCCATTGTCTGATCTAGGACACTTCAATTTCTTTCCTGTCTCAATCTCAACCAAAGCTTTCCATTTCTTGAAAGTATCAAATACATCAGATTTATTCTTAATACAATAAATCCAAGTTTTCTAGTTGCATCATCAATAAAAGTAACATAATAATGAGAGCCACCGAGAGATGATACCTGAGCAGGTCCCCATACATCTGTATGCACAAGCTCTAATTTTTCATTCTTCTTTTCTTTCCCAACTCTGAGAAATCTGACTCTCTTCTATTTTCCATAAATGCAATTCTCACAGAGGTCCAAATCAACATTCTTCAAACCCAGCAACAAATTCCTTGAGTGAAGAATCTTCATCTCCTTTTCACTCATGTGTCCGAGCCTATGATGCCATAATGCTACATCTGCTCCTTTGGAAGTTAAAGCATTAACAGAGTTAGACATACCATTGCATAAATACAATGTACCAACCTTTTCACCTTTTGCTATTACCAGGGATCCTTTGGTGACCTTCCAACCTTTATCTGTGAAAGTTGTCACACAACCTTCACCACCTAACTGCCCTGTTGAAATCAGATTTTTCTTTAGATCTGGAACATGCCTTACCTCCTTTAGTAGCCATTGGTTTCCATTCTGCTGTTTTACAAGAAGCTTACCCATTCCAACAATTTTACAGGGTTTATCATCACCCAAACAAACTTGTCTGAAATCTCCTTGAACATAGTCATGAAAGTATTTCTTATCAGGTGTGGCATGGAATGAGGCCCCTGAATCTACCACCCACGAATCAGTAATATTTTCGAAAGAAAGAATCAAAGCATCTTGTAACACCTCACCTGTCACATTTTCTTCATGATTGTTTTCTTGTTTTGAATCTCCTTCTTTTCCCTTCCAAGATCTACAGTCTTTCTTTAGGTGTCCTTTCTTTCCTCATTTCTAGCACACTATCCCCGATCTGGACTTGGATTTGCCTTTCCTTGATTTACTGTGATATCCTGAGCTCTTTCCTCTTTCCATTTTTCTTCCCCTAGACTCTGCACTCAAAGCATTTCCTGATGTCTCATCGGAGCTTTTCCACCGCATTTCCTCGCTAAGGATAGCACCGTCAACATCATCAAACTTTAAAGTACTAGATCCAAACACAGAGTTACTAATGGCCATTACTAAACCATTCCAACTTTCTGGCAATGAGCATAAGAATAACAGAGCTCTAACTTCATCATCAAATTTTACCCCTACAGAACATAACTGACTTGTAACAGTATTAAAATCATTTAAATGATCTGCAACAGATCCACCTTCCGACATCTTCATATTAAATAACTGTTTCATAAGAAATACCTTGTTCGAGGCCGAGGGTTTTTCATATAGTTTCTCCAACGCCTTAATCAAACCCTCTGTCATTGTTTCCTTCAAAATGTTGAAGGCGACCAATGCTGCAAGGCACAACCGTATTGTTTCGAGTGCCTTTCTATCGAGAAGGTTCCATTCTTCATCTTTCATACCCGTCGGCATCTTTGCTTTTCTGCCCAATGATAGGTATAGATCTTTCTGATATAGATAATCTTCCATCTGCATCTTCCACAGTGAGAAGTTTTGGCCGTTAAATTTCTCGACCCTAAACTTACCTTCTTCCGCCATTGCTCCCACTCGAATGAGGAACCCTTCTTTCCTGCGAGTTTATTAGCCAAATAGACCTTCGGCTCTGATACCAGTTGTTAGAAAATTATATTTATGGAGCAATGGAACACATAAAATATTGCAAAAATATAAACACAGAAAATGCATAAAACAAGAGAGACACAGATATACGTGGTTCACCCAGTTTGGGCTACGTCCAACTCGAACAGCTAGTCCTTCCTTTCTATTATCTAGCAAAATGAAGAGACACAACCTACAGCAGATCCGCTGTAATATCCTCTGTTTTCTCTCACAGTCTCACCTCTCTATTTCTCGCTCACAGAATACACATCTATTACACAGCCTCAAATACAATGCCCTCGTACAAAGAAAGGGGTTGCCTTCTAGGGCAAAAAAAACCCTAAACTAAACATAAGTTCTATCGTCAGATCATCCGCCTAATGAACGGCCCAGATTGACTAGAAATTACTATACTTTTACAAGGCAATTTTACATCTGTTTTTAGCTTCGGGGGCGTTTCCCCCAAGCCCCTGCCGGGGGACCGCTGGCCCCCAGACCCCCACGGGCGAGACAAGTCCCCCCCGCACCCCCCCGTGTGGAGGGGTGTACAAAACTTCTTGGGGTATACATCCGGCTGAAACAAAGACCTCTGAACAATCATGCTCCACACACAGCACAACGCACTACCATGGTCACTATGCTTAGCAATATGCGGTCCAAGCCAAGGCATTAGACTGATCAATTTGTGGCAATAGGCCTTAACCATGTCATCGTGATCATACGCACCCTACCTTACCACCCTAGTCTTTTTGCAAAGCAAATATTCCTTTATCTCGTCCTCCAACTTTTTGACTTCTGCGTCCATCAAAGCACTTTTATTCCTTAACTGTACCCTTTCTTCTTCAAGTTCGTGGAGTCTAAGGTTTCGCTGTTGGATTTCTTGCTCAAGTTCTAGGCATGCTGCTTCTTGTAGCTGTGTGATCCCTTTTTTCCAGGCTTGGTAAACCATCGTATCTACTGGTGCTACTATGCGCGGATCAGGGTTTGCATGCTTCATGGGGATTACAACATTCACTTCATACTTTAGCTTCAGAAGTGCCCGCAAAGTCAGGGTTTTGGACATGGTCCTATAAGCCTAGAGAACCGCTCGTACGTGCACATCCTAGTCAGTTTGTTTCACATGGTGGACCATGTTCAGTGCTTCATGTACATTGTCAAAAGATTTTGTGTGAATATGCATCTGCATGTTTGGTCTTACCATACTTCCTCGTCCCAACTAGAGTGGTCATTCACGCCATTGTCTTGCCCGCTCCTGCTCTCGGTTGTGTTTCCTTTTGCGAGGACGGTGTGCTTTTGTGCAGGTTGCGCACTATACGCTTGTACCCATCTAGAAAGGTGGGCGCCTGGGTTGTTTCATCTGTCATACTCGGCTTTCCAAACCAAATGCGCATCATCCTTCTGCATTCACGCCAGTCCTCAAAACTTATTTGGTGCGTACCCCACCATCTTGCGGGCGTAGCGTGTAGTATCTGTTAGCGCTGCTATGCAAAAGCATCAAAAATGGATTCAAACACCCTCAAAGGCTGCAAACACTTTCATAATCACGCCAAAGGAACCATTGATGCTGTTGAAATCCTCATTTTTGGGCTAAAAGTCTTCCACCGATCAAAAATATGCTGTCAAAAGGCGCAATTGTTTTAAAATCATTTAAAAATTCAAAGAGCAGGCTTAAGGATCGGCCCAGATCGCATTGGAATTTCGCTGTCGGGGTTACCAAAGTGGACAGGGCCTTGACATATGTTGTGTTCCGATCCGATGGACCGGACCTGATGGCCATACAACACTCCATTTTATATCATTTCGGGTCCGCGGCAGTATTGCTATCGGCAGGGGCTTTTACATAAGTTATGGTGCGAACGCTGATGGAACGGACCCGATATATGCATAGCGTTCCATTTCATAATTTTTCAAATCCGTGCCCTTCACATTTTCATTGTTTTTTGATATATTTTCTTTGTATAAAAAGAATACAAGGGATGCCTGAGCAGCTGCCGATTGCGATTGTTTTCAGATCCGAAAGGACCCTAAAGGCAGCATATATATATATATATATGTCTCAAGTCCGCCAAAGCCATTTTCGTGGTTTTGCGGTAGTTTGTATATATTTGTCAAATGTTAAAGAACAAAGGAGGGCCTGTTTAAATAAGCACTGCAACCCGAAAGGCGACCCAATAGAAAAGATATATGTGTGCAGGCCTTTGATATTTAAAATAGCAAGGTGGGTGATATTTCTAAGTGGCGCGAAGATGATTAAATGCAAGCATGTAGCAGTACAGCGCAGTAGGTAGCTGCCTTCAATCGATAGTATGGCTGAGGAGGAAGCAGGACACCGCTTATTTGATCAGAGCATTCAATGGTTATGGTTCCATTGGTATTTCACGCCATAAGAGGACTGCAGAGCAACAGAGAGGTCAAATCCATTTTCAGCACAGCCATATTTGTATCAGCAGCCCATTCCTGAATATAAATATAGTTGGTGGTCATTTATGGGCTCCTCCACGCATGGTTTGACAGAGATGATTTGTATTGTAACACTATATATACTAAAAAAAAAAAATGTAAGAGGGTGATGAATGTTTGATGAATGAGAGCTTATTGTAGCCTTTTAACTTCTAGAGACTGCTAATACCATGAGACCTGCAGCTTCTGGTCTTGGTTTCCATTAATACAAGCTTCTTTTGATATCACCTGCTCGCTTTCCACTTCTTCTATGTTCTAGGCTGTGCCTGCTTGCATTTATTTGATGTACTGTGGATTTTTAATATCAGAGGGGCTATCACCCCACCTCTATGTTAAAGTTTAGTGGTTCATTGAAAATTGTTTGCAGGCTGCTGTTGTTCTAATAACAGAGAACTGTCATCCTCACTGTCTATTGAATAATAGTATTGCAGATTCTTTAACTGGTTGTGGCTGGGCCATTATAGAGCTCTGTGCGTCTGCTGGTGCAATCAGTCTTCTCCATTATCACTTTTGCCTTAAACTGTGAGTAGTTGGTGGCTGAAAGCCTTGTAGTTTGGGGGTCTTCACCCATGTCTGGGGTAAATGATAGTAGGAATGGTTATCTGGCTTAAAGGTGCTGCACATCTCCCATTTATCCATCATTTTATCCAACAGAACTGTTGAATTTTTAATGTTCCCGAGCATCACTGATTTACAACCCAGGTAAGTTTCTTGGGGTGATAACATTAATTGGCGTCGTTGCCGGGGAGAGGAGAATCAGAGCTCAAGCTTCCTTGGGAGAATGACATTGTTTCAAGCTTTGATGACAGACAAGGCTTGAACACAGAATTTGGTTGTAATCATCTGTCTGGCGACTCCATTGGTGGATGACCATTCTTTGGTGACTCCACATTGAATTTCTGGCTCAGTTTGTGAGGCATACAAGAAGCAATCCTCAGAAATCTCCAGCTGAACTGTTGCTTGACCCTGAAAGAGTTGTTAAATCGAAGAAATCATCAAAGAAAGGGACATTAGGATCAGGTAAGACTCTGATTTGTCTCTGAAAGATGAGTTTATAGTTGAAGAATCACAGCTTGAAGTTTTAGAGCCCAACACTGTTAGCAAAGAAATTCTTTTAGAGATCAGTTTAGCCCCTTTTGTAGTAATTTCTCCTTTGAATCTTAGTACAAAGAGAGCTTCTTATACTGCCCAAAGCATCCCAATATCCTTCCTATCCATTACATTATCTCCTACTGCTGCATCTATTAGTATTCTTCCACATATTCCAAACATGGCAGGACAGCAAGCACCTACCAGGATTGAAAGGATTGTTGCTGCTAGATATGGACCTTTGGTCTTGCCTGTACCTTTAAATGCCATGCCTACAGGAGAATATCAAAAATATATGCCCAAATTTCCTGGAACAGAGGGAGTGACAGCAGAAGAACATCTTGAAGCTTTTTATAGCTATGCTGACAATTTAGATATCAATGAGAATGATGTATGGATGAGAGTTTTTGTCCAGAGCCTTGATGGAGAGGATAGGAAGTGGTTTAGAGAATTACCCTAGAGATCTATAACAGATATTGAAGCATTAGATGAGGCATTTTTGAAGCAATGGGGAGATAAGAAGGACCTACTATATTATCATACAGAATTTGGAAACTTGAAAAGAGAAAAGGGTGAGTCTTTGCCTGATTTCAATAAAAGATTTAATAGAATGTATAGTAAAATACCAGCGGAGGTAAAGCCTACCCCCACCACTGCCAAACTTACATATGCTAATGCTTTTGACCCTGATTTTTGCTTATTGTTGAGAGAAAGACGATGTGTAACTTTGAATGATATGCAAGAATCAGCCTTGGAGGTGGAATCCAATATAATGGCAGCAAAGAAGTTGAAGAGTTAGGCTAATAGAAGAAGGCCAAGAGGTGAGGCTTCTTCTTTCCAGGTTTCAACTTCAGAGCCTAAGTTAGACAAAATGACTAATATGATAGAGTCATTGGCTGCTGAAGTTTCCAAGCTAAAGGTTGAGCAGGCTGCAGGCAAAACAAGGTAGCAAAATACCTTTGTTCCCAGAAATCCAAACCCATTCAGAAAAGCAAATGATCAACTACAAATTATGCAAAGGGGTGAAGAAACAAAAGAAGACTATTAGGTCAACGCTCCTTTTCAAAATGCAGTCATGGAGGGGGAGCAATTTGAAGAGGAGGAGGATGAAATTCACTGTATGGAAGATAAAGGTAACGCTGTATTTTTAACATTGGCTGAATATGAAGAGTCATTGTTGTGAGAGCAAAACAATCAGAGATGGGACAGTGGTGCTGTTCTGCAATCTGGCGAACAGCAGCAAAGATATAATCTAAGATCCAATGCAAAGAATGCCAAAGAAAATGTTGCACACGAAGTAGCTGCTCAAGCAATGCCACAGAATAGCAGGCAAAGAAGACCAACAGCTGATCCTATTACCCTCAAAGCTCTAGTTCAAGAGGTAAAAACTGCTGATAAAGTATCCTCTTCTTTTAGTTTTAAGTCACAAATTCAGAAATTGAAAATATCCATGCCTCTGGCTGAGTTGGTGAAGAGTGAATTATTTAGGAAACCCATCCTTGAAGCCCTTGACCTTGAGTCTAAACAAACCTCCATTGACTCTGTCAATTTGCAAGATGACAAGCCTGCTATTGTGCTTAGCCCCATGATTGAACCTGTTGATAATAGTTCTCCATCTTTCTATGTTTCATTAATTATCCATGATAAAATCCTTCACAATTGCCTGCTAGACACAGGGGCCAGCCACAATCTAATGACTAAAACTTTCATGGAAGAGCTAGGACTTGATATCACCAGACCCTATCATGATTTGTTCTCGTTTGATTCAAGGAAGGTAAAATGCCTTGGATTAATTAAGGATCTGGCTATTACCTTAACCCAGCTACCCATGAAGAGTATGATGATGGATATAGTGGTGGCTGATGTTCCTCCTAAGTTTGGTATGCTGTTGTCTAGAGGGTGGATTAAGAAACTAGGAGGGACATTGCAGAATGATTTATCTTATGCAACCGTTCTAGTGTTTGGAGGAGAAAGCAGGAGGTTATATAGAGAAGCACAGCTGGCATATATCGTTAGTGATGAAAATCATCCTACAAACCATCCCATATGTGCAGTGGACACTGATTTTGGAGCATGCATTCTCCAAATACAAGAATCTCAAAAGGCTGGGTTGCAGATCAGGAAACCAACAGATCAGGCCGAGCTTGATAGAGGAGTAGAAATTTGGGAGATGTTCTTCGATGGAGCTTGTACTAAAGAGGCTGCAGGAGCAGGGGTGGTACTAGTATCTCCACAACAAGAAACAACTCAATTGTCTCTAAAGCTGGTTTTTCAGGTGACAAACAACATAGCAGAATATGAAGCACTGCTGTTGGGCCTTTATGAAGCCAAAGATAGAGGAATAAAAAATCTGAAGGTGTTTGGAGATGCTGATCTAATAATTCAGCAAATAAATCAAACATTCCAAACAAAGCATCCAAGGCTGAGAGCTTATAGAGATGAGGTATGGAGAGTCAAAGAGTTCTTTGATTTTTTCTGCATTTCATATATTCCTAGAGCCCAAAATCAGCTTGCTGATTCCCATGCTGTCTCTGCTAGTTTGTTCATCCCTCCATTGCCTCCCAAACTAGTTTATGAGGTACAAATGAAGTATAGACCCTCTGTGCCTGATAATGTCCACCATTGGAAAGTTTTTGATGATGATGATGAGTTAAAAAGGTTTCTTCAAGTCATTGATGAGTTCTCTGAAATGCAAAATTGACCAAAATAATGATGCTTTGCTAGAAGCTCCCGAGTCCCAGCTTAGAGATAAGATTAGAAAGAATAGCATAGTCCAGCTTCCTAGCAATCACATTCCTAAGGGTCTAATTCCTCTTGAGCGATTATTTGATCACAATGATGTGCCTTACAATGCTGCCCATAAAGAAGATCAATCTGCTATGTGTAAGCATAATATAGGAAGCCCAGGTTAGCCCAAATTCATAAATTTGTCCGCTAATTTATCTGCTGATTAGAATGTAGAGTATTGCAAGTTAATGAGGCAGTTCGCTGATGTTTTCACTTGGGAGTACAGCGATCTGAAAAAATATGACAAGAATGTAATTCAGCATAAAATTCGACTTGAAAAAGACACTATTCCTTTCAAACAGAAGCTGAGACCAATGAATCCTTTGCTCCTTCCTCTGATGGAGAAAGAAATTAAAAAGTTGCTGGCTGCTAAGATAATAGTGCCTCTTAGATATTTTAAATGGGTGGCGAATCTGGTTATTGTGAGGAAGAAGAATGGAGAAATCAAACTGTGTGTTGATTTCAGGAATCTAAATAAGTGCTCAAAAAAAGACAATTATCCGCTACCAAAAATGGAGCATTTGTTGCAGCAAGTCTCAGGTGCCAAAGTAATGTCTTTTATAGATGGATTTTCAGGCTTTAATCAAATCACTGTGCATCCAGGCGATCAAGAAAAGACAACATTCACCACGCCTTGGGGCACGTTCATGTATGCAAAAATGCCATTTGGGCTCATGAATGCTGGAGCCACCTTTCAGCGCACTATGGATATTGCTTTTGTGGGTGAAAAGGATAAATTCATGCTGATATATCTTAATGACATAACTGTTTACTCTGACATCCATCATGATCATCTACAACATTTAAGAAAGGTGTTTTTGAAGTGCAGAAGATTTGGGATTTCACTCAATCCAAAAAAATCCCATTTCGCTTTGGAAGAAGGCAAACTGTTGGGGCATGTAGTGTCGGTTGCAGGTGTTCAAATTGACCCAGAAAGAGTCAAAGCAATTCAAGCCCTGACGCTCCCTAGATCAAAGAAAGATATACAATCTTTTCTGGGCAAAATCAACTTTGTAAGGAGGTTCATTCCTAATTTTGCAGAGCTAGTCAAGCACATAACCTCCATGTTGAAAAAGGAAGCAGAGGTAAGATGGACTAATGCAGCAAGAAAATCTTTTGATTCCATTAAGAAGGCTATTATGCAAGCTCCTACTTTAATAAGCCCTGACTATAGCAAGGAGTTTCACTTGTTTTCATTTGCCTCCAAGGACACAATCGCAGCTGTTTTGTTGCAGCAAGATCAAGCAGGTCAAGAGCATCCAGTGGCCTTTTTCAGCAAGAATTTAAGGGATGCTGAGCTAAGGTATGATATTATTGAAAAGCAGGCTTATGCTCTTATCAAATCTTTGAAGGCTTTCAGAGTTTACATCTTGCATTCCAAAATAGTTGCATATGTGCCTTCTGCTGCAATAAAGGATGTTTTAACGCAGCCTGACGCTGATGGAAAAAGAGCAAAGTTGATTGCAAAAATGATAGAATTCAACGTAGAGCTAAAGCCCGCCAAGCTGGTAAGGGGTCAGGGACTTGCCAAACTGTTGGCTGAAGAAAATTGCAGGTCTTTGGACATTGATTTCCTGTTCAATGTAGCAGAAAATGGTCAAATGGAAGAGCATGAAATAGCTGAAACACAAAGAGGGAAGTCGGTGGCTGAGAACCTAGCTTCATGTAGCTGGTATGGTGCAATAATTAATTTCCTGCTAAAGCTAGAGGTTCGTTCAGAATTTTCTCAAAGTCAAGCAAGGACATTAAAGCTCAAGGCGATGAAATATTATATCAATGGTGGCTTGCTTTATTGGAGGGATCCATCTAGAGTGCTTCTAAGATGTCTGGACAAAGAACAGTCAATAGAAGTTATGCAGCAGTTCCATGACAGCATGTGTGGAGGACATCATTATTGGAAAACTACAGCCCAAAAGATTCTCAGAGCCGGGTACTATTGGCCCTCTTTATTTTCTGATGCTTTTGATTTTGTTAAATCTTGTGACAGGTGCTAGAGATTTGAAGGTAAGCAGCAGTTAAAATCCCTGCCCCTAAAGCCAATAATTGCAAAAGGACCTTTTCAGCAGTGGGGCTTGGATTTTATTGGTGAAATCAACCCACATTCCAGTGGCCAGCACAGGTGGATATTAGTGGCCACTGATTATTTTACAAAATGGATGGAAGCAATCCCAACAAGGAAGGTTGATCATAATGTGGTAATGAAATTTTTATCAGAAAACATTTTTAGCAGATTCGGTTGCCCGCATAAGCTTATAACAGATAATGCAGCAGCCTTCAAGGCAAAAGAGTTGGTGGAAATGTGTGATTCAATGGGCATTAAACTTGTCCATTCCACCTCCTATTACCCCCAAGGGAATGGTCTAGCAGAATCCTTTAATAAAAGTCTGATCAGGATTATTAGGAAGTTGTTAGAGGGTAATAAGAAGAATTGGGATGCCAAGCTGAAGTATGCACTTTGGGCGAACAGAGTGACCATTAAGAGATCTACAGGCTGCTCTCCCTTCAAGCTGGTATATGGTACGGATTTTGTTTTTCCTATTCAACTTACCCTCCCTGTGGCAGAATTGCTCCAAACAGCGTAGAATGAAGAAGATGATATGGCAAATAGAATCACTGATCTAACATAATTGTATCAAATTCGGGAACAGCTGGTTGAAAAAGCTACAGCACATCAGCAAAAGGTGAAGGAGGCTTTTGACAAGAAAGCAAAAAGAAACAATCTCCAGGTTGGGGATTTGGTCATGAAATGGGATGCTTTTAAAGAAAAGAAAGGCAATCATGGGAAATTCGATGCTCTCTGGATAGGCCCATTCATTATTTCACAAATTCAAGGGAACAATACCTTCATACTGAAAAGTAGGGAAGGAGAACCAGTCTTTGATGGCCCAGTTAATGGGTGGTTTTTGAAAAAGTATATGATTTAAGGTCTTTTGGCCTTAAAAAGTTGTAGATTTTCTGCCTTTATCAGTTTTTAATGTAGATGTAGTAGACCCCATGCCCAATGGAACACTAGGAATTTTGGCTAATTTGTTTTTTGCTGGAAAGGCATTGATCTGCAGGTTCTTGAGACCTCACAGGGAGGATCTCATCCCCAGAAGGAGCCAGTGTTAGCGCTGCTATGCAAAAGCATCAAAAATGGATTCAAACACCCTCAAAGGCTGCAAACACTTTCATAATCACGCCAAAGGAACCATTGATGCTGTTGAAATCCTCATTTTTGGGCTAAAAGTCTTCCACCGATCAAAAATACGCTGTCAAAAGGCGCAATTGTTTTAAAATCATTTAAAAATTCAAAGAGCAGGCTTAAGGATCGGCCTAGATCGCATCGGAATTTCACTATCAGGGCTGCCAAAGTGGACAGGGCCTTCACATATGTTGTGTTCTGATCCGATGGACCGGACCCGATGGCCATACAACACTCCATTTTATATCATTTCGGGTCTGCGGCAGGTGCTTTTACATAAGTTATGGTGCGAACGCCGATGGACCGGACCCGATATATGCATAGCGTTCCATTTCATAATTTTTCAAATCCACGCCCTTCACATTTTCATTGTTTTTTGATATATTTTCTTTGTATAAAAAGAATACAAGGGATGCCTGAGCAGCTGCCGATTGCGATTGTTTTCAGATCCGAAAGGACCCTAAAGGCAGCATATATATATATATATATGTCTCAAGTCCGCCAAAGCCATTTTCGTGGTTTTGCGGTAGTTTGTATATATTTGTCAAATGTTAAAGAACAAAGGAGGGCCTGTTTAAATAAGCACTGCAACCCGAAAGGCGACCCAATAGAAAAGATATATGTGTGCAGGCCTTTGATATTTAAAATAGCAAGGTGGGTGATATTTCTAAGTGGCGCGAAGATGATTAAATGCAAGCATGTAGCAGTACAGCGCAGTAGGTAGCTGCCTTCAATCGATAGTATGGCTGAGGAGGAAGCAGGACACCGCTTATTTGATCAGAGCATTCAATGGTTATGGTTCCATTGGTATTTCACGCCATAAGAGGACTGCAGAGCAACAGAGAGGTCAAATCCATTTTCAGCACAGCCATATTTGTATCAGCAGCCCATTCCTGAATATAAATATAGTTGGTGGTCATTTATGGGCTCCTCCACGCATGGTTTGACAGAGATGATTTGTATTGTAACACTATATATACTAAAAAAAAAAAATGTAAGAGGGCGATGAATGTTTGATGAATGAGAGCTTATTGTAGCCTTTTAACTTCTAGAGACTGCTAATACCATGAGACCTGCAGCTTCTGGTCTTGGTTTCCATTAATACAAGCTTCTTTTGCTATCACCTACTCACTTTCCACTTCTTCTATGTTCTACGTTGTGCCTGCTTGCATTTATTTGATGTACTGTGGATTTTTAATATCAGAGGGGCTATCACCCCACCTCTATGTTAAAGTTTAGTGGTTCATTAAAAATTGTTTGCAGGCTGCTGTTGTTCTAATAACAGAGAGCTGTCATCCTCACTGTCTATTGAATAATAGTATTCCAGATTCTTTAACTGGTTGTGGCTGGGCCATTACAGAGCTCTGTGCGTCTGCGGGTGCAATCAGTCTTCTCCATTATCAGTTTTGCCTTAAACTGTGAGTAGTTGGTGGTTGAAAGCCTTGTAGTTTGGGGGTCTTCACCCATGTCTGGGGTAAATGATAGTAGGAATGGTTATATGGCTTAAAGGTGCTGCACATCTCCCATTTATCCATCATTTTATCCAACAGAACTGTTGAATTTTTAATGTTCCCGAGCATCACTGATTTACAACCCAGGTGAGTTTCTTGGGGTGATAACAATACCCATTTCAGAGTGTTGAAACACTTTTCTTCCACTACTTCCTTTTCAAATTTGTTCAGGAAATCATCCACCTCACTCAACCTATCATACATAGGCAGATCTCTTACCTTTGTTGCCACGCAACGCAAAAATATTGTTATCATGTTACAGTTGAGCATGGTTACCTCGTGTAACTGGTTTTGCCATCATTTTATTTCCTTGTCCAAATCTGAGGTGCAGGAGCTTTCGCACTTCCACGAGATCCTGCAATCTGCGATTGGATTTACCTTGTCCTACTCCTGTGTGGTTATCTTGTAGATCTAGTCTAGATCATCGTTGTTATCATAGTTGTGCACTTCCTCCGTGTAGGATGATCCTTCTGCAGGGTCTAAAGGTACCACTACGGACAGTGACTTTTTTTCAAAAATCATCTTGCACTTCTTTAGATTTATCACTCCATTCATGTCAGTGGCCCAATCTATTCTTAGTACCACAGGATAGGGGTTGCTATCATCAACAATCTCTATCACTTCGAAATCTTCTAGTGCACTCGCACCTTCGATATCTACTGTTATTCCCTGCAATCCTCCCATAGGTAGGATCTTTTGCTAGTTCGCCATTCGCAGCTGGATAATGACCATTGAAGTGCAAGCTTGCCCATGCGCTCCCATGTCTGCTTTGGCAAGACGTTCACGTCCGATCCTAGATCTAGAATCACTTGATCCATTTCATATTCCCCAATCTAGGCAGTCAATCTCATCTCTCTTCCTGTTTGCATTGTGTGCTTCCCGAGCTTCCAGTCTACGCTCGGTTCTCCTGACATTGTTCCAACATATCTAGGGATGAGTTCTTGCAGCCCTTTCACAACTTTGCTGTCACGCAGTAGCTTCATGCATGTCTCCAAAAATGTAGTGAGCATTGATGGGTCCATTTCTGGTCCCAGTTTATCTTTACTTCTTGGAGTGGAGGCATCTGCGAAGCTCTTCTTTGCTTCCATGAATGTCTCATTAGCGCGCTCCAAATCAAATTATGGTTCCTTTGTTGGATCCTTGTGAACCCAAGCACTCTCTTTGGGTTTCTTGCCTTTGTCATCTCCTGTCGTGATACCACTCCAAAGCATGATATTTACATTTGGGTCTTCCTCGAGCAGCTCAAACCTCATCATTTGTAGGTTCTGAGTTGGGAAAGGTTGGAGTGCTCCTTAATTGCACAACCTTGCTAACAGTGTGGGAAAGTCCTCTGTCTCATCATCAAACTAGGTACAATATAAACATGATGGTCTCATTGGATTTGTACAATCATCGGTATAATGCCTTGGTTCTCCACAATTGTAACATGTTAGTTGTCCACGACCTCTTCCTGGTCCCATTCTACCTCAACCTCGTCTGCGCCACTGAAATCCAGTGCATGGCATACCTGCATTTTGATCGAGGGTCCATGTTTCGATCTGAACTCTATAGGTAGGATTCTAATCCATCATCAGTTCATAACTTCTACAGGTGCACTCATTATGGCCTACTAACTTGCAAAAATTACATAACAACTGCTGGAAATTCTGTGTATACTTCTGTAATAGATGGCAGTTATGTGTAGCATGCTTCCCTCCTATCTGACAAATCACGTACCATAATGCAGGTGTTGCGCTTGGTCCTACTTGTGCCTTCGGACTCAATGGCATTGGTCCTTGTCTCGCCAGGTTTTTCATGATGACTGGACAATGGTCCTTATCATGTCCCTAGCCTTTGCAATTTACCCACCATACCTCCTCACGTGCTCCTAGGCAAGCTGTCCTGTCTTGTTTCAAACTCTGCATATCAAGGCACAAGCTTTTCAACTGCGTGTGGATCTGTTGAACTCCCATGTTAGGATCTTGTATCAGGGTCTCGTGTAGTGTCATTGTGATCTCTAGGGCCTTGGCTTGAGTGGTTAGCTTCTGCTATGAAAACACGTTCCTTAGATGCAGCATTAGTGATGCTACAAACCATGCGCGCATTATCCATCTGTCAAGGTCATATTAGCTTCATGAATTGTACACTTCAGTCTCTAATCCAAATCCCACGGGGTCTCGCCTGGAAGCATCACGATTTCCTTAAATCTAATGATCGACTGTGTCTTTTATTTTCGCATGCTAAATTCTTTGTTTAGTGTAGCTTGAATATCCGCGATCCCTACGTTCATATTCTCATTGGAATGCTTAATGTACCAATTTAGTTTGCGATCATGCAAAGCACTGACCAACGTTTCTTTCTTTACATTGTCATCTGTGACGCCTTGCACATCCCATACAACCCTTACCGTGAACCAAAATTGGTCTTGATCTTCATTCCCTACTCCCTTGAACACCAACAACTTTATCGCACTTGCCATATTGAACTATGGTGGTGGCAGAGGTGGTGTGGGCAAAGACGAGGGTGAAGATGGTGAAACTGGCGGTGGTGTAGGTGGGAGTGGTATGCGCGGAATTCGCTGCTTTATCAAACTGATCGCACTTCTTGGTGAAACCTTCGTGAGATCTTCCTCGCTTTCTCACAAAGGTGAAATCAAGGGGCTAGTTTCTAGTTCTGCGCTACCTTTGTTTCTGTAAATCCTCCCACTCCGCGTAGCCCCAAATATCAATTTATTCGCATAGCCCACTTTTCACACAGTAGCATTTTAGTCCAAGTGTTCAAAGATTTAACGTACATACCTCGTGGTCCTTTGATGAAGCATCATTCTGCCTCGCTATATTTGACTGAAGTGTCTACCATGAACTTGGTGATGAATCCTTTGATAATTCGATTGAGCTAGTGATACATAGCGTGCATGATCTTATCTTCTGATACTTCCAGTCTACGCATCAATTCTAGAGTCCACACAATAGGTTTGTCGAGTTTACACCTTCCTTGACTTTCTGCTAGCTCGGTTGGTAGAAAAAGGTTATTCCTAGGTGTCAGGAATTGCTTTTGGTGATATTTTTTCTCATGTTGCCAAGGTAGCTTCTATTATATTACTTTTATCTATTGTTGTTGCCTTTTATTTTGAGGTAGAACAAATAATGTGAAGACAACATTTCTTCATGGGGATCTGGAAGAAGACATCTACATGAAGAAACCTGAAGGATTTTTGGTGAAGGGTAAGAAAGCACTGGTATACAAGTTAAAAAGTCTCTGTATGGATTAAAACAATCACCAAGGATGTGGTATCATAAATTTGATACATTTATATGGGGACTTGGCTTCACTAGAAGCAAAACAAATCACTACGTGTATTTTAAGTTAATTGGTGACCGTGGTATTTATCTAGTCTTGTATGTGGATGATATGTTGTTGGTTGGAAATGAAAAAGAAATTATCCAGGATTTGAAGATCCAATTTTCCTCGAAATTTGACATGAAAGATCTTGGTGCTACAAACTATATTTTTGGCATGGAAATTAAATGAGATCGAGAAGAGAGGAAGCGTTGGTTAAACCAGAGGAAGTATGTCGAGATAATATTGCATAGGTTTAATGTGCATGATACTAAACTGGTGAAGGTTCCTATTCCTATAGGTGTTAAGTTATCTGTTGAACAATGTTCCAAGAAACAAGAAGAGGAAGAGGACATGTCTTGTGTTCCATATGCAAGTGTAGTCAGTAGCCTGATGTATGCAACAATTTTTACTAGACTAGACATTGCACATGAAGTGGGAGTATTGAAGAGGTTTGTGTCAAAAATAGGGAAGGAGCATTGGACAATAGTGAAGTGGATTTTCAGGTATTTGTGTGGCACTAGTGATTATGGTTTGTGCTACCAAAGAAGACAAGGATTGGACAAAGTTTTGGACATCCATGGCTTTGTTGATGCCAATTGGGCTAGAGATTTGGATCATAGAAGATCTACAAGTGGGTATGTGTTTAACCTACTTGGAGGTGTAAAGTTGGATGAGTACGAGACAGTTTGTAGTGGCACTTCAACTACAGAGGCAAAATACATGGCAGCCACTCATGCAAGTAAGGAAGCAGTTTGGTTTCAGATATTGTGTTCAAGTATGGGGTTAGTATAGCAAGCTATAAGGATAGACCATGTGACATCCAAAGTGCAATTTTCTTGGCAAAGAACCATTCTTATCATTCAAAGGCAAAGCACATTGATGTTCAGTATCACTTTGTGATGGATATGGTTGAGGATAAAAAGGTGTTGTTGGTAAAGGCGCACACTTTGAAGAATACTCGAAATGCATTGACAAAGTCCGTGAGCACTGAGAAGTTCTCTTGGTGTAGAGAAATAATGGGCATTGTGAGGCTAGACCAATGACTAAGTTCTCCTGTGGCCCCCTCTGGAAATAAAGAAACAAGTAGGAGAATGTTGGGTGTGTGTTATATTCTTTGCGTGACTGTGCCACGCAGAGGGGGTTGGTAGCCCCCCTGCATAGGGTCTGGGGCAGCAGCCTGAGAAATTATTTTTGGACCCTATGTTAGGTGGAAGAACCTACCTATAGTTTTGTGCATGGATTCCTCACATGGTTTTGGGCATGATGGTTTTGTTTCCATGGTATTTTGTAGATTTGGTCAAGAAAACTATGGTTATGTTCTAATCCAAGGTTAATGGATTGGGGTTTATGGATGCTTCTGCATGCATATGTATGTATTGTAACATTGAAAGGAATATAATGAAAAATCAATATGGTAGTCCTGGTTTTGGGATCTAGGGGAAAATGTGTGTGTATATATGTTTTATGTTTTATGCTCTCGCCATTTTTATTTTCTGTTTTTAGAATTCGTATGCAGGTAATTTTTGTACGGGGTTAAAACCTACACTCACTTCCATGGCCTAACCTTAGAGGACCCTGATACCTTCTTATTTGAGTTTGTTTTCATCTACAGACCCCATGATTATGCCTCTGATGACCAAAAGTTGAAGTTTTTCCCATCCACCCTCAACGATGCAGCCTTACGTTGGTTCATGCGTCTACCTAGGGATAACATCACTACCTGGGCTCCAATGCAGCAATCCTTTAACAAGTAGAGGGACCATTTTAGGTCCAAAGAAACCAAATATTAACTATTTATAATGACCCTAGGACTTGATGAATGTTAGGGTCCAACCCTAACCCCTTTATTTATGTAATAGGGTTGAGTCATAGTTATAGTTAGTTAAAGAGTCAATAAAGCCCATATTAATAATTGTAAGTGGTTGACCCACATTTAAAGAAGGGACCACAATTAGTTGCAAATATGCCATGGTATTAGATAGATGGTATTAATAAGAACCATGGTACTGATCCATGGTATTGCATGTATGAATCCTATATAAAGGATAAGGACTCCCCTTGAGGAGAATTGTGTCTTATTTTGTAATCGAGCCCAGCCCTATTGGAGGTTGCCTTGCTTTCCTTTCTAAATAATAAAATACATGCTATTATTTCTCATTGTTCTATGTTCTAGGTATATTTCTTCGCATATTTGGTATTCCAGTATCTTCTCACAGGTCAAGAGCATAACAAGTGGTATTAGAGCACTTTCTAGGGCCGGTGGGATCTCCAATTTTTGCAGAATTGTTTTTGGCTAGAGATGTGTTCCGACATCTTTAAACCACGGGACCTGTTGTTGAGCGCATAAACCTGTAGATTTGGGGAGGCATGCACACAGGAAATACAAGAGGTGGTGACACTTGTTGGACTCCCTTGTAACCTGTGTGGGTACCCCTTCGAGTAGTAGTGCATTAGACAGAACCGCACATGAACTATCTTCCAAGTACCCTCGGGGTATATCGGAAGCCCCCTAGGCTCACCTGAAACCTTGCCATAGATAAAATGTTAGCCATCTTGCTGCTATAGTACACCAAGAACAACACTCGGGGAGATTACTCATGCGTACGATAGGGTAGTTAGGTAGTACGGCTAAGGTTACGGTTGATCCTCCTTGGTTAGTGCCCTAAAAGATTGGGCCGGATACTACTGTTGGACCCTTGTGTATATTGCGATCTGTAGCACCTGAGACTCCTTGAGACCATAGTTCCCTTGTCTCTCTCTAGATCATGCATCATATTTTCCAGATCAGATCTAGCAGGTTGGGTTCTGTCGCAGCCGCAACAATCAAATCCGCCGTTCTGGTCTAGCCGTAAGGGTTCCATCACTCCCACCTTCCTACTCATACTCTGTAGTTGAGGGTTTCATCAACAAATCTGACTATTTGTGCAAGGAGAATTGTGGCTCCTATACTTGGGCGTGATTCTTGTAGGACATTGAGTAGAATTAACTTTTATGAGAATCGGCTACTGCAGTATTCCTAAGCAATGAGTAGAACTCCTTTCGGAGTAAAAAAAAAATAACCAGGTCCTTGCGCGCCCTCCCGGGATGCTTATAGGAGACTTAGCCCATAAGAATTAGGTCGACAGGCTGAGAAAGGTGGTACCATTCACTTGTCAGCGTCAAAATTTTGGGTGGTCCCAATTTTTTTTTCACAGTAACAACAAGTGCACTAGATTTGTGCATGGTACAAACTAGAGCTCAAGCTATGGCCAATGAGAAGATAAACACCCTTGAACAAAATTTAAAGGAATTAAAGCAACAGATTCAGTCCTTAAATGACATAATCACAAAGGGAAAGTCGCGGGTCCAATCGAAGCCATATGCTTTTAATGAAAACTTTGAGGGCGAATCTAGCCATTCTCTTCACTTCTATGGAAACCACCAATAGTCCCAGCCTCGATCACCCAAGCTGAACATGTATAAATTTGATGGCTCTCATCCGGCCATATGGCTATCAAAAATGGGGAAATATTTCGCATTGAATCACATCAAAGATTATGTGACTAAGATAAGTGTGGGAAGCTTATACTTGGACCAAGAAAGATGGCAATGGTGGCAGTGGCGTCAACGCTGCTATGAATAGCCAATGACTTGGCAGATATTCTCAAAAGCCCTTTTTGATTGCTTTGACCATGAATCTAACTTTTTGGGTCATCTTACTAAGCTCCGACAAACAGGCACAGTGCAAGAATATATTAAAGCCTTTGAAGCATTAGCCTTCCGCACAGGAGGTCTAGCAGATGAATTCTACTTGGAATTTTTTATCAGTGGTCTCAAAGACGCCATAAAATCCCACATCCAGATGCACCACCCAGTCACATGGATAGCATCTTACAAGATAGCTCGTGAAGTAGAACATGCATTAGTGACCCAGTCAACTCATCCAAATTTCATAGCCAAGGTACGCCCCACCTAGGGCCCGAGCTCTACCCAAACACTTAAGGTTCAAAATGTGTCACCAGCAAAAATGGCGAAAAGAAGAAAGCAAGGATTGTGTTACTACTATGATGAGAAATACTCCCTGGGGCATAAATGCAAGGAACCCAAATTATTTCAAATTGATGCTACTGATCACAGTTCATCGGAGGAAGCCCCACCATTTGAGTTACCCAAGGAGGAAGATGAGGACAACCAGCCGGACAAGGAGCTCCCAGCTACACTAGAAGAACCAGTTATCTTGCTCCATGCTTTGGCAGGAATTTCGTCTCCCCAAACTCTCAAAATCAAAGGTTTTATTAAACATTGCCGGTAGTAATATTGATTGATAGTGGCAGTATGCATAACTTTATCCATCAAAGAGTCGCCGAAGCAGTGCATTGTTTTGTTAGAGCAGTCTCTAATTTCCAGGTCCAGATTGTTGATTGGGGGACAACGAAATGTGAAGGCCGCTGTGAAAATGTCAAACTTCAGATGGGGGCTTATCACCTAAAGACCCACATGTTGGCCATCAACGTGGATGGGTGTGACATTGTCTTGGGTGCTGACTAGCTCCACACACTCAGCCTAGTCACAATGGATTTCCAGGAGTTATATATGAGCTTTAAGTAGAATGACCACACGCATACCCTCCATGGACTCTGGGCAGGTGCTCCTTCTATCATCAGATCGCATAGGATGGAAAATTTGTTAAAAAAGGGCCACCATGGAGCTATAGCCCAATTTAATGCCATCCAGGCCTTCAAGCCTACTTCTCTTCATATTCATACTAAGATGAAACAGGTTTTAAACAACCATCTGTAGGTATTTGACAAGCCTCATGAGTTTCCAACCTCGAGAGGAGAACATGATCATAGCATTACTTTGGTCCCATGGGAAAAACCACCAAATGTGCGCCCATATAGATATCCTTTCGCCCAAAAGAATGAAATTGAAAAAATCATCAAGGAACTCCTAGAAGTCGGTGTAATTCATCCTAGCATTAGTTTTTATTCATTACCTGTGGTCATGGTGCTCAAGAAATATGGTGAATGGCATATGTGTCTAGACTTCAGGGCCCTCAACAAGGTAACATTCAAAGGTAAATTTTCCATCCCAGTTGTTGATGATTTGCTGGATGAGCTAAATGGGGCTCACTTCTTTACTAAGATCGACCTTCGCTCGGGCTATCACCAAATTTGCATGAAATAAGCAAACATTCCAAAGACGAATTTCTGAACTCATGAAGGCCATTATGAATTCCTAGTCATGCCATTTGGTCTCTGTAATTCCCCATCCACTTTTTAGAGCCTCATGAATCACCTACTCAAATCATATCTCCGAAAATTTGTCCTTGTTTTCTTTGATGACATCCTCATCTATAGCCTCACCTAGGAAAAACATCTTCAGCATGTAGACCTGATCTTGCAACTGCTCCAAAAGAATAAATTATTTGTCAAATTGTCCAAGTTCTCTTTTAGCATGGGAGAAGCTGAGTATTTGGGCCACATTGTGGCGCGTGAAGGTGTCTGAGTGGATCCCAAAAAGATCCAGGCAATGCAAGATTGGCCTCAACCAAAGACCTTGAAGAGTTTGAGAGGATTCTTGGGTCTCACCAGCTATTATTGCAAATTTGTCTGCAATTATGGTTGCATTGCTAGACCCCTCACTCACCTTCTCAAGAAAAAATCATTCCTCTGGAATGATGAAGCGCAATAGGAATTTATAGCTCTCAAACATGCCATGTGTTCCACTCCCGTATTGGCACTACCTGACTTCACCAAATATTTTGTGATTGAATGTGATGCTTTAGGTACGGGTATTGGGGCTGTCTTAATGCAGGAAGGTCGACCCTTGGCCTTCACTAGCCAACAACTAAGTGGGAAAAATTTGGGACAATCTACCTATGAGAAGGAGATGATGGCCATCTTACATGCAGTGGATACCTAGCGACCATACTTATTGGTGTTTCCAAATCCGCACAGACCATCAAAGCCTTAAATATTTTCTAGAGCAATGCCTCTCCTCGCCACAACAAAATAAATGGCTAGCCAAAATGTTGGGATATGATTATGAGATAATTTACAAGAAAGGGTGTGAAAATATTGTAGTGGATGCTTTATCATGCCAATTTGAGGAGGAAAGCACCCTGCTAGTAATCTCTCTTCCCATTCCAGAGTGGATTGAAGAGGCTCGCTGTTACACAGTAAAATGTCACTGCCATCATGTCAGTCTCCCGACTGTGCTATAAACCACATTCACCTATGCTCATGCCCCTTCAAATGGCTAAAAACCCTCTTTGCCTAAAGTTAAATGAATCATCGTGTCTGTTTATTTAATAACCGCGCTGACAGGCGGAGGTCAATGTTACTGTTGCGCTGCCAGCGTGGAAGCACACGTGTTATCCGTGCTGGTCCCATTCTACGGACAGCGCACCCTCCGTTTGCCCTGTTGAGCGCTGACCAGACCTCCTCTACAGATGATCTGCGATGTCAGCGCGCCAACTCAGTGTCTCACCCGCGCTGATCCTGTTTGGGCGAATTTGTTCTAACAACCAGCCTTCCAGATCCCTCCAGACTTGGTTGTTAGTATTGTTGAGGTTGCCATCCTTTCTTTGGCATGTCTGTTCGACTGACCATCCACTTATCTTGGGGGAAAGCTCATCCTTTACCTATTCAAGGAGACTCCTTCTCCTTTATAAGCCTCCTCCATTGCCCATGAGCAGCTAGTTTGGAACATATAGACTTGGATTGAGGAATTCTTAGTGCATTAATGCTACTCTTGTAGGCATTTGGTGTGTTGTGTGAGGATTGCTTTGAGCTTGAGGAAGGTCATGAACTTGTTGCTTTGTATGTGAGAGAGAGACCTCTTTGACTTGGGAGATTTGCTTCAAAGGTGAATGCTTGGAAGACATGCTAGCTGGACCCTCTAGAGAAGGACTCAGCGTCAGGACTTCGGTTGTACCTTACTCTACTTTTTGATTAATAAAGATAGATGACTATTCTTATGGTTCCATTTCCATTTGTCCTATGAATGATTAATGCAAATTGTATCCTTCCTGACTGATACATAGTTGTTGTTAGTAGATTTTACACTCTTGTTTGCCCTCTCTTTGCTTGTGCAGGTGTTCTTCCACGAGGATAGCGGGGAGCTGTGATCAGCTGGAGCGAAGGAGCGAGAGGATCATCTCTTCGACAAACATAGCGTTGGAATCCAAGTAGGTTTCTCTTACCCACTTGTTAACTACAACTAGGAACCTGCAGTGTAGCATTGTTTGATTGTTGCTAGACCCCCTTTAGGCTAGTAGGGATCGCCTCTATCCGTAGAGGGGATTTACCTCTCCAACAATTTGGCGACCACAGTGGGAGCTTGCTTGTCTCTTTGTATGTCACCTTTGTTTTGATTATTGCTCCTTTGTCAAGGTTTGGGGATTGTTTTGCTGTTGGTATGTTTCCTAGTTCGCCCTAGAGACTACCTTAATTGCCTTGAAAACCTGTTACTTTGGTTTGGAAATTTTTGTTCAATTTTATTTTCTTTTCAGCCTCAGCGCGTTTTATTTTAAAACAGCTGCGCTGACATCGCATCCTGTCTTCTTTGTTGTCTCTGTCATCGCGCTTGTACATTCAAACAGTCGCGCTGACCTGGTTTTTCGGGCCATCACCCTTTATTCGTGTCCTTCCACGCTGACAACGCAAAGTTGCCACAGACACTTTTCTGTCATCGCCTTGTTGCTGTAGGGTCACCCGTGCTGATCCTGTAAAAATCCTTTTTGTCCAAATTGACCTACTGAACCTCTTGGTTTTGGCTTTCTCCTGCTTTTTCTACTTGGCTTTTGGCTTGATAACTTTGTGTGAACTGTGGCTCGCTTGCGTGCGAGGCCTCGTCCCATGAGAGCTCGTTTATCGCTTGTTTTCGGTTTGTGCAAAGCCTTTCTTTTTGCTCTTGTTGCTTGGTTTATGTTTTGTCGTGACTTTTAACGATTACTGAAGTGCGTTAGGCCGTCGTTTGTCTGGTTGTGAACTCTCATCCTTTGGGTGTTCGCTTATCTTCATTGATTTCACACTCAAACCCTAGGGCATCTAGTGGTCGTGTGTGTCTAGCCTCCTGTCCGGGACTTGGTGTTCTTAGTTGGCCACCCAACTTCGTTTTGTTGGTGCTTTTGTTTGGTGATTGTTGAAAGTGATTGATTGTGTTCCAAGCGGTTTGCTTTCCTCCGTCGAATTCCTCATTATCTTTTTGAGCTTAGATTACGATAGCTCGTAAGCCCTCATTTTCCTTCGATTTGGAGAACTGGTTTTAGTGACTTGGGAATTGTCTTGTGTGTGCATTGAGTGATTTAGTTTTTCACTTAGTGTTGCTATCTCTCTAATTCATTTGAAAAGAACTTTTATGTCATTGAAAAAGTAGAGCAAACTAGTATCTTTTGCATTGATAGTTGAAAAGGAAAGAGCATTTCGTTGTCTTGTGTTCTTCAAAAGAAAAGTTTCATTTCCTTGCTATTAGTTGCATTAGGTTGCGTGCTTGCTTGAATTCGTTTTGTTTGTTTGAAAAATCCTTAACTCTTGTTAGCTAGAATTCATCGAACAAAATGATGATCTTTGGCATATAGTTGCATTTAGGTGTTTTTGAGAGATCATACGGTAGGACCTCAAACTCAAACCTAATTCAAGATCAACTGTAAAATAAACCAAATTTATCTAAAAACGCATTGGAACTTAACGAAAACATCTAGAGGTCTAGGCTAGAGACGTGTTCCGACGTCTTTAAACCTAGTAGCTTAACGTTGAGTGGTTGGGTGATTCCTCCACGGTGAGATGATAAGTGCTAGTATGGATTGGGCTCCCACGTACCATTGCGTATATATGGGGAGACTCCATTAGGCTTGCATCCTTTATCCATAGGAAGCCGAGTCTGCCGCCTTGTAAACCGTAACGCACCGAACACAGCATTCGGGAAGATTGACTGCAGTACGGGAAGTCCTTGGTTCTCATATGATTGCCAAGGTGTATAAGCAGTTTTACGGGTGCTTGGTAAACCTTTTGCCTAGAACTTCCAGAGTAGTCACTTTTGATCCTTTTTAGACTCTCTAAAAGAAAAGGTGCCAGTGAGCGTCTTGTCACTTCGTGCTCATTAAACATTCGAAGTAGATAGAGTCATCTTTTCGTCCTTTTCTCGACTCTTGAAACATGAAAAGGTCAAGTTTTGTTCCTGTGTCTTAAAATCAATTTGGCCACGATAATATTTCCCGATTAATCTTGTGTTCGTTTAGTTTGAGTAGGTTTTGCCGTTAGCTTCTTTAGGGTCTTTGTTGGGACATCCTGGCAGATCCATCAACTCCGTCCTCAATCCCAAGTGAAGAAGGGTCCCCATCTTTTGTCACCCCCGAGACTCCGGTTTGTGGCGCTTTTCCCATCGTTCCAAGCGTACAACCGTTGAATTCTCGAGCTCCAGGAGACGATCTTTACGAGTACTTTTATAACTCTGTTTGGGAGCCCTCCGATGGGTCTCAGCCTGCCACCCCTGTCGGCACTCCATTTCCAATGGCTTCATCCGGGCGACGCTTCTCCAGTGTCTAGTGGCCTGACTGTTATGTCAGATATAGAAACTCCCATTCCAGCAACATCCCCCGTTATATCCCCTGTTACCACTACACCTTACACCATCACGTCTTCTGGACAAACGGTGCCAAGGCGTTATAGGTCATTAAGGGATGCTCAATGTTTCTTTACTGAGGGTCATAACGCGGTCCCTACCACAGGATCTTTTGTTTCCCAAGCCCCTCATACTACTGTTACGGCAGTCCCCACCAACTCGACCGTTTGCGTCGCCATGTCAACTCCCGCTGTGAGTGCAGTCACAGCTTCATCCGCTGTCACTTCTACCGCGGGCCCATCTCGAGGTCCAACGCAGAGTGGTGAACTGTCTCCTTCTTCTCGAGTTGTGCACCCTGCAAGTGATGCTCCTCCTATTCCTGAATATATGACAGAAGAGGAGGCATTTTATGAATACTTGCGCAATATCCAGAACCTGGACGGTCAAGGTCTGTACTACGATGCTGAATATTCTCGTTTGTACACCTCTCTGCCTCAAACTCCTTTTGACGAGATTTCCACTCCGTTAAACGTGAATTGGGGCACCACCGCATATGGTGGCGGTATATACCATCCAAGACAAGGACAGCAAGGACCACCTTACCAAGGTCAGCAACCTTACGTGCAACCTGATTATGGGCAGCAGTTTACAGGTCAAAATTTCCCTGGTCAGCAAGGAGGCCCACAAGGACAACCTCATCA